>CM069914.1:19062035-19215098 GCA_036172215.1 Camellia granthamiana
TTGCGGAGTCACGGCTGGAAGCCTTGCCTCCGGACTTCCGGACTCTTTTGTGCCTCACCTCGGTTTGCGAACCAGGCCCTGTTTTCTTTGTTTTCTCTTCCTGAAGGGAGGGAGAGGTCTCGTAGATCATCTCTCGGTGGCCGTAGGCTACGCTTCATAGTCGTAGGCCATTTTTCCCGTTTGGAGCCTAGTTTCCGGTTTTCGGAGCCGTCGGCCGTGTGCCTCGGTTCGGGGACCGCTTAACTACCTTCGTTTGTTCCGGTTTTTGGCACACACCTTGTTTCCTCTCTTTTTAGGGACACTGTCGCCCGAGAGACCAATTTCGTGGTCGTACGCCACCTCCGGTGCCTAACAGCCTATTTTCGGGGCCTCGGGCCGCGCGTTTTGGCCCCCGAACCCTCGTTTTGCATCAGTTAGGGTTCATTTTTGGAAGATTTTAGACCAAAACAATCTTGAACAAAAGATTTTTAGACCTTAAAACCCTCTCTTTCAAAACGTTTTTGAAATAAAGTTTTTACAATGTTCCGAGGCTCGCATTTTGTCAAATGTTGCGCTTTTCGGTAAACCGAGTAAGGACAAAGTGGAAATGAATGAAAGAGAGATGAAATCTTTGAAAAATCTTTCGAAACACCTTGTCTAGGGGTTTGGAGTTGAAGAAAAGAGGAGAAGAGAAAGGAAAACTAGTTTGGGAGAAGTTCGGCATGAATCCGGGTAGGACCGAATCTGCGCGGCTTCACCGAAACGGGCATAACTCTTTACACAGGAGGAATTTTGATGCGAGGTTGGCGCCGTTAGAAAGATAACTTCCGGGGCTTCAATGTGGTCACATGGAGAACAAGCAAATCAGATGGACGGCCAGCTTTTTTTGGTCAAAAGTGGTTCAGCATGAATCTGGGAAGGAGAGAAAAAATTGCGCGGCTTCACCAAAAAGGGAATAACTCTTTCCACAGGAGGAATTAAGGTATGACGCCACCACCGTTGGAAATATTATTTCCGGGGCTTCATTTTTCACTCAAGAATCTCCTAGAGCCAAGTTCGGGTGGGGGAGATATGGTTGGTTGAAGTCCGTTTGGACCGAATCTGCGCGGCTTCACCAAAACTGGCATAACTTTTTCCACAGGAGGATCTTTAATGCAAGGTTTGCGGCATTGGAAAGCTAACTTCTGGGGCTTCATCCTAAGGGATGGCCAGCCACCTTGACCATTTTTAACTGGCCGGCCGGCCATGGGAGGTGGCCGGCCGGCCACCTGAACCTTTTGCACCTGGTCGGCCAGACTCCTCTCCCTGAGTTCATTCCAGCTGTGCCCTCTGTTTTGGCCCAAACCCCTGCCCGAGGGTCTGCCCTTTTGGGGGGGAAATTTGAATTTGTTTTCCCCCCCTTTCCTCCACTCCTCTCCCTCTATAAAACCAGCACCCTATACCATTTTTGAAGGGTTACAAAAAAATCAGCCAAAGCTCCCCCTCATTCTCCCTTCATTTTCACTATTCAAAGCTCCAAAACCCTAAGATTCTTCACCATTTACACATCAACCCATAGCACAACACCTCTACACTCCATTCCAGCCCCTTGAAGCTGATTTCCAGAGGTTGAAAACTCAGAAGTTTTGGTCCAAAAGCTGCTGGTTCATTGCTCTTCAAGGGTAAGCACACATTTCCCTTAAACTTGCATTTTTTTGCTTCATTTATAAGCCATACTTGCAAGCATTTTTGGGCTCCGACCTGACTAGAAATAGTCTTATTTTGAGCTTATCTTCATGTTTGATCCAGGGTTTTTCTATGTTTGAAGCCACCTGCTACCCCTTTCCATTTATCTCTCTTTTAGGGCTATTTCTTGCATGATATGTTAGCCCTATTTGTAAGCATTTTTGGACTTCGAGACAAACTGTAAAGTGCTTTATTTTGAGCCCCTCTTCAACTTTGTTGAAGGGCTCTCAACTGGTTGAGGCCAGATACTGCCTCTTGCTTGCTATCTCTCTTTTAGGGCCATTTTTGCATCATATTTTAGCCTTACTTGTGAGCATATTTGAGACTTGTCATAAACTGTGAAATGTCTTTTTTTGAGCCCCTCTTCAACTTTTTTGAAGGGATCTCTACTGTTTGAGGCCATCTACTACCCCTTGTCTCTAATCTCTCTTTTAGGGCTATTTTTGCATGATACATTAGCCTTATTCGCGAGCCCTTTTGGACCTTGACCTAAACTAAAAATAGTCTTTTTTTGACATCATCTTCATGTTTGATTAAGGCCTATTCTCTGTTTGGAGTCATCTTCCCCTATGCATGCTTCATTCTTCCATGATTAGGGCCATACATGTGAGCATTTGCATTGGCCTTGTTTTGGCCTCTTTGCCACTGAAATCCAGTGGATTTTCAATGGCTTTGATGCATTTTTGAGCCTCAAAATCAGAGGGGGGTGACCCCCCCTCACCTTGTTTTGTTCAATGGTCTTTTTGGCCTTCCAAAGAGACCCTATCTTGTATGCTTTGAAGTCACATTTAAGAGTCATTTTGATGAGTTTTAGGACTACCATATTTGATTTTCAGAGTTGATTTGGTCATGCTAAGTGTTCTTGATGTATGTGCTTAATAACCCCTTTGTATGCCCTCTAAAGGAACCCATCATTTGTGCATGTGTTGGCTGCATTTCCATACTTATTTGGGCATATTTTGGCATGTTTTGTTCATTGATTTTTGCTGGTTTGATGAGTTCTCACCTGCTTCATGCACATGTCATGTAATCCATGTTTACTAGTCAAAGTTGCATGCTATTTTAGTCCATCTTGCTTGCATCTTTTGGCCATGCTTTGAACTAGGAATGTTCATGTTTTGGGACTGCCTTGGTTCTTTCTTCATGCTTCATGATCAAATAATGCATGCTTTGTATAGCTATAGGCCAATGCATATGCCTAGTTTTGTGTTTCGGGACCATTCCATGCATCGGGTGCCATGTTTTCCATGTTTCGGGATCATTTTGCACCTCATTTCAGTGCTGGAACTTGCATGTTTGTATGCCATATTTCATACCTTGCCATGCCTCGTTAGAGTGGCCTTTGTGCCTTAGGTTCGGTCCTCGGTTTGCGTGCATGTGTGCACGCATTTCGATGATCTCATTTTCATCTTATGGCCGCTGATGTGAGTGTGTCTGAGGTCCATTCATGTTGGCATAAACCCATATTGCATTGTGTATGCCATTTCATTTCATAGCATTGCGTATGCTAGGTTGTATGTTAGAGCATCGTGTATGCCTTGTCACATCGAGCATTGTGTATGCTGTTTCATAGCATTCTGTATGCTAAGTTGTATGTTAGTCACATTCATGCATGTCATGCATATTGCATTGTGCTTGGGATAGGAGTTAGCCCGAGCATGGGAAACGATGGACGTTTCGTACTCCGAGTGACGGAACGTGTCTCAATTCCCGGTCGCTGACACTCCAGATTAGCCATGATGGAGTCTTGGTCTTGTTGTGTTTATATGTGCATTCATTTCATATTGAGTCATGCAATTCGACTCCTCGGCCATCATGCATCGAGATGCGCGATTGGTGGCACGAGGATCGAGGACTACACTCCCTGAAGAGTAGTCAAGCATACATATGTGAAAATACATTGCCATGCCCCTTTCTTGCTCTCTGTTGCAGTAAATCAGAAATCGACAGCCTTCCGGAGCTTGGCACAAATCCCGAGAATAATTGCAAACAGAGGCAAATCGGGGCATCGCAATGGATTTCCACGCAAGGCAGCTCAAGCATGCATCATTCATCATCCGCAGCAGAGTCGAGGCAGTCCCTAGCTTGCATGCTGATTTATTGCTTTCCTAGATTAATTTGTTAATTAATTAGGATTTTGTAATTATTCGGACTGTAACTATTTATTTGGGACTGTATATTATTTATTCGGACCCTCCGAGCGAGGGCAATGTTGTAATAAGTGTGCGTGCGTGTGATGTATGTCTTCCAACCCCACGTCTTTCTCCCTTTTATTTACCAACTTATAATGTTAGAATAGGGCATGTTTCAATTAGCATACAGTATGATAGCATGTTTGCATTCATTTATCTGCCTTACACGCCCCGGGCTCGGCACATCATACTAACTGCATTTGTATTTCAATTCCGAGTTGAATACTTGCTAGTTGTAGCATTTCACACGCCATCTTTAGAATAGCCAAGCCTATCTTAGTTGCATTTTTGCATGTGTTGCATTAGACATTTCTGTATAGTTAGGATCATGCATGATTTCTAATCAGCTTCTGTTTTGGCTTGGAGTACTCGGTAAGTTTTATGCTTTAGCATCCTTGCATGTGTGTGAGTGACTGCCATGATAGCATGCTTACCATGAGGCTATGTGCTTACGTGATATAACTGCCTGACTGCTTGTGGGTGAAGGTTGGGTTATTTGGATTGGAACAAATCATTCACTGTGAGTTTTAAGCCCACTAGATAGTGGTAAAACCATCTTTTCTAAAGTCCACCCGAGGGTGGCAAAATCTGCATTTTAAGCCTACTTGCGAGTAGCAAACCATTTTCAAAACAAACATGAAATGTGTTGTTCCAATTCAGGCGATCCAGTCTATACTTGTATACTATGCGCATCACATAGTAATCCTAGGCTAATAACCGAAATAAGAACGCATAATGTTTTCAAAACTAGATATCATGGTTAGTAGAGGCCGATCTTTGATCGGGCGAGCGGTGGTGCTCACGAAGTGACCTTCCCCAATCGTACCCAAGTTCCCGAGCCGAGGCAACTTTGGTGATGACGGACACGTGGCCTTAGGCACGAGTCAGGGTTTCCTAAATTTCCCAAAATAAAATATTTAGGTGGCAACTCTGTATCTGGCAAAGCAGTCCATGTTTGGCACTTCTTTCAAAAAAATCTGTTTTCTCAAAACGATTTGCCGGATTTGGACTCTTTGGTTCAGATTAAGAACCGTGACAATTCGAGTCCTGAACTGTAGTGAGCCCAAAACGAACGGAACTGGGGACTCATCCCTCCCGGGGGCGTTCGGGGACGTCTACAATTGCACGCTATTCCTCTGGGCTCGCAGTTTCACCAGAAAGAACCTCCACTCTTCCACAATCATGCTCTACAACACCGCGCTGCTATCTATGAGGGAGAAACTAGTAGCATTTAGCCTCCGCTTCATGCTAGAGGGCACAATGCTCCCATTTGGGACGAAGAACTACAAGCCATTAAGCTCCAGCTCCAAGGGATCATGCAAAATATGTAAAGCAAACCTTCTTCCATTGTTAACTCCCCCTTTACTGCTTCTATCAGGGACAAACCTCTACCCTCTAAGTTCAAAATGCGTAGATTGACACCTTCGACGATATAATCGATGCGGTCGACCACGTGGAAGCATATAGGACACTCATTTCCAGATGAAATCATGTGTCGCGCTTTTCCCGTCACGCTGAAGGGGTCGGTGGGACTCTAGCTTAGTCAGCTTCAACTAGACTCTGTCACTTTCGTTCATCAGCTCAATGAATCTTTCTTAATCCATTTCATTGGTGCTCAACGACAGCGGCATCCGGCGACTTAGTTGCTAAATATTTGACAGACGGAAAGGGAATCACTGCGTAGTTTTGTCAACTGTTTTAATACAAAGGCCCTACAGGTTGAAGAGAACGATGACAAGGTCCTTCTAACAGCCTTCATAGCCGGTTTGTGCCCGTCAAATTTTCTCTTTTCCCTTTCCAAAAATCCTCTGACCACTATGGCCATCCTCCTCACCAAAGCCCAAAAATACATGAACGCCGAAGACTTTCTGGCGTCACGCCAAGATTCCATATCTAAGCCCCCACAATCCAAAGAAAAGAGAAAAGACCCTGAGCCCAAGCATTCGCAATATAATCATTGACCTCCTCAATAAACGGACCAACCCCCACTCTCCGATCGACCGACTCCAACCTGTCCACCTGGTCGGTTTAAATGATACACCCATCTCAACTCACCCATGGAACAAATCCTAAAACGGCCTCAACTATCAAGATCTCCTTCTGTCCGATGAGACCAATCCAAGTACTGTCGTTTCCATCATGAGCACAACCATAACACTAAAGAGTGCGTCAATCTTAAGGACCAAGTTGAGGAACTTATCCGTCAGGGGTGCCTAAATCAATTCACTACAACCCGACCTTACCAGAAAGCCAGGGCTAACCTCTCAAGGCAAAACAATAGACGCACTCCCCTTAGGCAGCCCGAACAGCCTAGACGGAATGATGATAAGGCCTAATAACAACCCCAAGCCCAAGGAGGGCCTCGCACCCCCATTGGAAGAGATTAGGGTCATTGCGGGAGGACTCACGTACGATGGACCATCTCGGTTGACACAGCGAGTCGAGCTCAGAAAGATCAGGCAAGGCTCAGATAAAGAAGTGGCGATGTGGTAGACTGGCTCCACAAGCAACCTAAACAATGGTCAGAGTTAATCACCTTCACGGATACGGACTTCACAGGAATCCGCTACCCTCATGACGACCCTCTGGTCATTCTGCTATGCTATCCAACTACAAAGTCAGGTGTGTACTTGTCAATAATGACAGTTCATCAAATATTATCTTCCTTAAGGCTTTCAGACAACTCAAAGTCGGGGAAGAAAAGTTGTTGCCCCAACAAACCCCTTTGGTCGGCCTCACTGGGGATCGGGTGACCTCCATAGGCTCCATTGACCTTCCAATCACCATCGGAGAGTATCTATGGAAGTCCACCAAACTCCTCACTTTCCTCGTTGTCGACTATCCTTTTGCTTACAATATTATACTTGGACGCACAGCTCTCAATGCCCTCCAAGCTATGACGTCCACGTATTATTTGGCCATGAAGTTTCCAACTGACCAAGGGGTCGGCACTGTGAGAGGCGAGCAGACGGTAGCCAGAGAATGTTACGTAGCCTCATTAAAAGAGGTCAAGATGAGGGAGGCTATGATCATTGAGGGTCTCGACGCCAGAGACGAAAAGAAGCTGATTAGGAGGGAACCAGTGGAGGAGTTAATTGAAGTACCCATTTCCTTCTTAGACCCAATAAAGACAGCTAAAATCAGCAGCTAGCTAAGTCCTCAAGCCAAAGCTAACCTTATAGCTCTCCTTACTGAACACAAGGATGTCTTCGCCTGGACCCACGCAGACATGCCTGGCATCGACCACTCTATTATCACTCACCACCTCAGCGTGGAGCCCCAATTCCGACCGATCCGCCAAAAGCAGCGCATTTTTCATCCAGAGCGTAATAACCTCACCACTGACGAAGTGGATAAATTGTTAAAGACCAAGTTTATTAAAAATGTGGACTATCAAAAGTGGTTATCCAATGTGGTTTTGATTTGCAAGAATAATGGCAAATGGCGACTCTACGTGGATTACTCCAACCTCAACCACTCTTGTCCCAAGGATAGCTACCCGTTACCAAGGATAGATCTTTTAGTCGATGCGATGATGAGCCATCAAATGTTTAGCTTCATGGACGCCTTTTTAGGCTATAATCAAATCCTAATGCATGCAGCCAACCAGGAACATACATCTTTCATTACAGACAGGGGAACTTACCATTACCTCGTGATGCCATTTAGCCTAAAGAACGCAAGGGCCACCTACCAGCGATTGGTCAACACCATGTTCAAAGATCAAATCGGCCGGAATGTTGAGGTCTACGTCGATGATATGCTCGTTAAAAGCAAGATAGCTTTAGATCACCTATCAAATCTATGCAAGACCTTCCAGACCTTGCGTAGGTACCAAATGAAGTTAAACCCTGAGAAATGTGCTTTTGGTATTGAATCAGCTAAATTCTTTGGTTTTATGGTCAACCACAGGGGAATCGAAGCTAATCTAGATAAAATCAAAGCCTTAACCAAAATACAGTCTCCCACAACAATAAAGAAGGCTCAATGGCTCACTGTAGACACCCCATTTTTGACCGTCTTTAAGACTTGGGTGCCATTGATTGTTTATTTGATGGTGCAGGCTATGCAGTGCAAAGGTTCAATTTCTTCGGCAAGGAGAGCGTCAAATCCCAACTCACACCCCATTTTTGGACCAAAAAAGATTTTTAGACCTTAAAACCCTCTCTTTCAAAATATTTTTGGAAACAAAGTTCCTACGATGTTCCGAGGCTCGCATTTCGTTAAATGTTGCGCTTTTCGGTAAATCGAGCAAGGACAAATTGGAATTGAATGAAAGAGAGGTGAACTCTTTGAAAAAATCTTTAAAACATCTTGTTTATAGGTTTGGGGTTGAAGAAGGGAAGAAGGGAGAGAAGAAAACTAGTTTGGGAGAAGTTCGGCATCAATTCGGTTAGGACCATAACTGAGCAGTTTCACTAAAATGAGTATAACTTTTTGACGCAGTTGGCATTTTTATGTAAGGCTGCCACCATTTGAAAGCTTACTTCTGGGGCTTCAATTTGGACACAAGAATGACCTGAAAAAGAGTCCATATGAAGGCGATATGCCCATTTGAAGTTTAGCCTGCAGAGTAGAATTTTGCTGTCGGCCACTAATTGTGCTTGCCGGCCACTTAAGGTAGCTGGTCGGCCAGTTAAGTAGCCGGTCGGCCACTACAAGTAGCCGGTCGGCCAGTTATGTCCCAAACTCAAATATTTTGCAGATATTTACCTCCAGGTGTCTTCCACAAGCTCCAGCTGTCCTGTAATCAGATATTTTGACCAAGGCTCTCATTTTTGCTATATATGAAGGCTATATCTCATATATTGGGGGGTTAGCAATTTTGGGGAGCCTCTCTCTCTCTAAAATCTCTCTCTCTCTCTCTATAATTTTGTGAGCAAATTTTCAGCTTCTCTCTCTCTCTCTCTCTCTCTCTCTCTCTCTCTCTCACTTCCTATATTGTGCTTAGAAGTGAGAATTTCCTACACTCTTACAAAGAGACCCTAGGCCAAACACCTCTACCTTGTTGCTAAGGTTCTTGGAGGCCCTATTTGAGCTCTCAAAGCTGGTTTTGGCTCAAATTTGCACATGTTTTGCTGCTGTGCTTCAAGGGTAAGCACTTGTCCCTTTAAAGCTTTGTTTTGCATGCTTGTTTTGCCACCTTTTCAAACTATTTTTGGCCTGGTTTTCAACTACAAAAACCTTTGTTTTTAAGGTTCTAAAATGGTGGTTTGAGCCTTGTTTGCTTAAGGGATGGTTTCCTTCCTCTGCTTTTTGGCTTGCAAAGCCTTTTGAGCCTTCTTTTTAAAGCTTTTGAGTCCATCTTTTTTGGCCTTAAAACCACTGAATTCCAGAGGAATTTTAGTGGTAGAAAGTTTGTTTTGAGGTCCAAAATAGGAGGGGGTGGCCTCCCCTCCTTGTCTCTCTATGCCATGCCTAGTTAGCATTTCAAAGTAGCATATTTTTGTGGCTTGTGTTGGCTTATTTCAAGCATGTTTTTGTGACTTTTTGGACCTACTCTAACTCTATTTTTGGCTGGTTAGAGCACCTCTTGTTTTCTTCTTACACTTGTAGTGTAATCTTGCTTACTAGCTTAACATGCTTAATGAATTGGCCTATCATTTTAGCTTGTGTTAGCTCTATCTCAGCATGTTTTTTTTATCATATTTTAACATGATTTAACTCTGTTTTGGGTGGTCTTGGTCACACATGCTTTGCTTTGTATAGCTATAGTGTAAATGCCCTTAACTAGCTTTGTGCTTTAGGCCCCTTAGCATGCTTTTCTTGTGATGTTTGCATGATATGGCATCATTTAACAAGTAATTTCAGAGCATATACTTCTATCATACTCTCACACATATCGCTCTTTAATGGCTTTTGAGAGTTGTGTCTTATGCCTTGCTTGCGAGCCAACATGTGCGCATGATTTTCTTGCTTTTTGTGCTCCAATTTCAGCATGTTTTAGCTACTGATTTGGCATGATTAAGCT
The DNA here is from genome assembly GCA_036172215.1 of Camellia granthamiana. Lineage (NCBI taxonomy): Eukaryota > Viridiplantae > Streptophyta > Magnoliopsida > Ericales > Theaceae > Camellia > Camellia granthamiana. Next base: position 19,071,903 of record CM069914.1, read on the forward strand.
CTATTTTGAGCTGGTTTGATCACATGAGCTTTGCTTTGTATGCTTGTAGTGTAATTGTTCTAAATTGCCTAGCATGTGCTATTGTTTTGGCCTCTTAATATAGCTATTCTTAGCTTATTCCAAGCATGTTTTAGAACTCTATTTAGGACTATTTTGGACTGTTGGTCCTTTTTGAGCTTTGTATTGCATGCAGAAGTGTTGTGTCATTCACTAGTTTCAATGCATTGGCCCCTAACATGTTGTGCATGTGTTGCTTGCATGTTGTAGCATTATTAGTCATGCCATTTCAGCACTAAAAGCATCTGCCACCTCCCCCATTTCTTCATTTTTCAATTTGATTTGAGGGTTGTTTGGCCTTAAGTTTGTGTTTAAGCATGAGGTAGGGTTTATGCTCAAATGGCTTTAACCCTCTTTTGAGGGTTCCTCCTAGTCAAAGGCATAATCCCTCTCATGTCCTAAATCACCCTTTTGGTTGACCCCTCCCATTAGAGGACTTTCACATTGGACTTAACTGGTTAAGGGATTAATTGGTAATGTAAAATGTGTAAACAAAAATGAGCCAAGTAAAATGTGAACAAGATAAGCATGCATTACATGTGTTTGGATCGGACATTTATCCAAACATAAGAAATGTGGGATGTTTTATACTCAAAGTGATAAAACGTGTCACATTCCTTGGTCGCCAACACCCTTGATCATACATAACAGGGTGGAGGCACTTTGAGTCTTATGTGCGCATTCACTAAGCTTGTACAAACTTAGTTCTCAAACCATCATGCATTGAGAATGCTTGGTTGGTGGCTTGAGAGCCAAGTGCCACCCTCCTTTGAGCTTGAGACATGATAAGGAGGATGGCAGTACATACATTTCCTTACAGATACATTGCTCTGCCTCTGTTGTTCTCTGTTGCAGCAAAACCAGAAGCCTGGAAAAGCAGGTGGCCGACCGGCCACTTTCACTAGCCGACCGGCTAGTTGAGGTGGCCGGCAGCCACTTTTTGTGGCCGACCGGCCGCCAGTCCAATTTTGTGCAGAAATGATCCTGTTTTGGAGCAGAAACAGTGCGGAGGTTGGTTCAATGTTCAGAAACCAAGGCACGTGCAAACAGAGGCAATTGACGGCAAAGCAATGGATTTCCAGGACGATGCCAACCGAGCATGCATGTCTCCCTCGCCTGCGAGGCCACTTTACTTGCTTTAATAGTTAGTTGTAGCTAATTATTTGATTCAAGTGCTGTACTTAAGTAACTTAGCATAGCTATTTTTTCAATGCATTGTAATTAATTAGCTAAGTTAGTTAATTAGTTGTTTTGTAATAATTAGCTTAATTAGCGTAGCTAGTTAGCTTATTCATTCGGACCCTCCTTCGAGAGGGCGCAATGTTGTAATTAGGGTGCGTGTGTGTGTGCATGTCTTTCAACCCTACGTCTATCTCCCTTTTATTTAACCGCTTTCGATGGTTAGATTAGGGCATGTTTCGATTAGCATACCTTATGCTTGCATGTTTGCATCATTTATTTGTCTTGCATGCACCGGACTCGGCGCATCATTCAAACTGCATCGTATTTAAATACTTACTTGAATACGTGTATCAAATTATTGCATTCATATGCCATCTTAGATAGCTGAGTCTATTTAGTTGCATTTTTTGCATGTGTTGCATTAGGCATCTTGTATAGTTAGGATCATGCATTGATTTCTAACTGACTTTTGTTTTGGCTCGGAGTACACTGTAAGTTTTACACTTTAGCATCCTTGCATGAGTGTGAATATTGCCATGATAGCATGCTTGCCATGAGGCTATTTGCTTAAGTGATAAATGGCTTGAATGCCTGTGGGTGAAGGCTTTGTGGCCTGAATTGGGACAATTCGACCAATGCGCGTTTTAAGCCCACTTTGCGAAGTGGTAAAATCATGTTTTAAAGCCCGCTTGAGGGTGGCAAATCCACGCTTTAGCCTAATTGTGAGTAGCACTTTCAAATCATTTTCCAAAAACAAACATGAGTCGATTTGTTCTAGGTCTCGCGACTTAGTCTATACTTGTATGTTGTGCACATCACACAGTAAAGCTAGATTAATATAATCGAAATAAGAACACATGTGTTTATATAACAACATATCATGTTAGTAGAGGCTGATCTTTGATCGGGCGAGCGGGGGTGCTCATTTCAGGACCTTCCCCTCTCGTACCCAAGTTCCCGAGCCGAGGCAACTTTGGTGATGACGGACACGTGGCCTTTGGCACGAGTCAGGGTTTCCTAAATTTCCCAAAATAAAATATTTAGGTGGCAACTCTGTAATCTGGAAAAGTAGTCCAGTTTTGGCATTATTTGATTTAAAAATCTGATTTTCCAAAATGATTTGCCGGATTGGACTCTTTGGTGTTTATTAGTCTCACATTGCACTTTGCGAGATTAGATTCAGAATCAGGATAGGAGTCCAAACTGTAGTAGACCAATTCGCGCCTTCTCCGAAAGAGGGGCGCGCAAAGAAAGTCGAGTCTACACTCACTAGTAGAGTAACCGCTCTCATCTGCTTCATTTCAAGAGCAACTGATAAGTGCCTCCCATTCTTCAAGGTGCTTAGGAAGGCTTTTACCTAGAACGTCGAATGCGAAGAGGCATTCCACCAACTGAAATAGTGCATGGCCAACCCCCCTCTCCTTTCTCAAGCATTCCCAGGGGAAACCCTTTTCCTCTATTTGGCCGTTTCCCACACTACGGTCAGTATAGCTCTAATCAGGGAAGAAGACTCAGTCTAACACTCAGTTTACTACATCAGTCGCACGCTCAGGGGGGCATAATAAAAATATCCCCTATTAGAGAAATTAGCACTCACTCTAGTCATCGCCTCAAGGCACCTTTGACCGTACTTGTAAGCCCACTCCATAGTCGTTCTCACAGAACAACCTTTGAAGAAAGTCATACAGCAACCGGAATCCTCTGGCAGACTTATGCAGTGGTCTGTCAGCCAGTATGAAATCTCTTACCGCCCACACATAGTTATCAAAGGCCAAGCCGTTGCGGACTTTATCATAGAGTTCACCAATGTCGACCCTCCTGAGCCTCTCCCTCCGATCAACACAACTCCAGAGGAAGTCGACCCTCATTCCTAGACTCTAACCTTTGATGGTTCATCCCGAAAAGAGCGAAGTGGGACTGGCCTAATCCTCACTACCCCAGAAAGGGAAGATCTCAAGTGTGCCCTCCATTTCCAATTCACAGCCAGCAATAATAAGGCAGAGTACGAGGCTTTGATTGCAGGCCTCAGGTTGACTAAGGACGTTATGATAGATCGCATTCAAGTATTTAGTGATTCACAACTAGTTATCGGACCGATAAACGAGGACTTCGATGTAAAAAAAAGGAAAAAATGAAATCATACAGGGATGTTGCCATACCCCTCTCACGTCTCTTCAACATTTTCCACGTGAAACACTTCCCATGGTCAGAGAATTCCCAAGAAGATGAAATGGCCTAATTAGTCTCGACAGACCAGTCAGATCTCAATCGCGAAGTCAGAGTAGACTACTTGGCACATCCAACAATCTCACTAGATCCGCAAGAGATCTGCCTACTTCAGAACGAGCACATCCCATGGGCATAAGACATTATCCAATTCCTCGAGCAAGGAATATTACCAGTTGATAAAAAGGAGGCAGACAAGGTTAGAGCTCGGTCAGCCAACTACATTATCATCGAAGGTATCTTGTACAAGCGAGTGTTCTCATGGTCGTACCTCAGGTGTTTGAATGCTACCTAGGCTACCTACATTATGAGAGAAATACATGAAGGGGTTTGCAGCAACCATTTTGGGGGATGGTCATTGGCTCACAAGATCCTTCACATAGGTTACTTTTGGTCTACGCTCAACCAAGATGCCATCAAATTTGTACTTAAACGTGACAAATGCCAACGCTTCACTAACATACCCACGCGCCTTTAACAAAGCTAATCACACTTAACAATCCTTATACCTTTGCCAAATAAGGAATCCACCTAGTAGGCCCCTTGCCGACCGGCAAATGCCAAGTTAAGTTTGCTATGGTTGCCATCGACTACTTCAGTAAGTGGGCAGAAGCAGAGCCTCTTGCCAAGATTATTGAGCGTAATACCACTAAATTCATTTGGCAGCCTATCGTATGCCAATTCGGGGTCCCTTAAGCAATCGTCTCCAACAATGGGAAATAGTTTGACAATGCCAAATTCAGAGAATTCTGTGAGGAGCTCAACATCAAGACCTGTTTTTCCTCTCCTAGCCATCCCTAAGCTAACAGCCAGGTTGAAGTCACCAACCATTCTTTGTTGAAGATCATCGGGACCAAGTTGGAGGCCGCTAAGGGACTCTGGGCAATGGAGTTCCCAAACGTACTCTAGGCCTATCAGACGACAACAATAACTCCCACTAGGGAGACCTCTTTTCGCTTAACATACGGCGTCAAGGCGGTCATCCTCGTAGAAGTTAGCCTGCCGACCCCTAAGGTCATGCATCCCGATTTGGAACTGAACGAAGAGCTTTAGAGGGTTGATTTAGACCTCATTGAAGAGCTGCGAGAGTCAGCCGCCGTCAGAATAGCTTCATATCAGCAAAGAATGAGGTAGCACTATCACCACCGAGTCAGACCTAGAGAATTCGTAGTGGGAGACCTAGTCCTACGAGGAACAAATCTTGCCACCAAAAACCCGACCAAGGGCAAACTAGTAGCTAAGTGGGAAGGACCTTACATTGTCAAATCCAATTCGCGCCCAGGCACTTACCGTCTATAAGATATGGAGGGTAGAGATCTCCTTCATCCATGGAATGCTGAGCATTTAAAGCGGTATTTTCAATAAAATGAAGCCTTTCTCTCATGACTTATTTCTTTACTGACCGAAACCCAAATCACTTGTTGTATTTTGTCTTTTTACAATTCAATATATGAGTTGACCTTGGCAGGGTTTCATATTAATGAAAAATATATCCAACTTCTGCTATCTGTGTCACATATTTTGTGAGTGCTAAATCAATAAAGCCTCAGCCAAATTGAGCACATAGACCTCAACTTGAATGAGTTTAGTAAAGTCTTAGCCAGACTGACCACGAAGACCTCAGCCCAACCAAGTTCAATAAAGCCTCAGCCAGACTAAGCACATAGACCTTAACCCGACTAAGTTCAATAAAGCCTCAGCTAAACTGAGCACACAGACCTCAACCCGACTGACTTCAATAAAGCTTTAGCCAGACTATGCACGAAGACCTAAGCTAATTGAGTTCAATAAAACCTTAGCCAGACTAAGCACACAGACCTCAGCCCGAATGAGTTCAATAAAGCGTCAGCCAGACTGAGTTCAATAAAGCCTCAGCCAAACCTAGCACACAAACCTCAGCCCAACTGAGTTCAATAAAGCCTTAGCCAGACTGAGCACACAAACCTCAGCCCGAATTAGTTCAATAAAGCATTAGCTAGACTGAGCACAAAGACCTCAGTCTGACTGAGTTCAATAAAGCCTCAGTCAGATTGAGCACAAAAATCTCAGCCCAACTGAGTTCAATAAAGTGTCGGCCAGATTAAGCACAAAGACCTCAGCCCGACTAAGTTCAATAAAGCCTCAACCAGACTAAGCACAAAGACCTCAGCCCGACTAGTTTAACAAAGCCTCAGTCAGACTAAGCACAAAGGTCTTAGCCTGACTGAGTTCAATAAAGCCCCAACCAGACTGAACACATAGACCTCAAAACGACCGACCAAGATACCCAACTGACCTACCTTATAATCAGCCAACTGTCCTTACACCAAACACATAACAACAAGAAGAGCCCATTCCTTTGATTTAGGCCCCTGTTTACAAGTTTCAACTTTCCTTCTCAAACGCAATCTTCACTAGTTACAACATTGTTTCATTCATTAAAATTTGTCTGATTCACCACTTCACCTTTAGTTTATGGACAAGTCCAGTTTTTGTACAATCACATGGTTGGTGGTCATTCTAACAACCCTTTTAGTTTTACTTAACATTTGAAACCTCACCTTTACCCTTACATTTTACATTTTTCAAACTCCAGTTTCTTCCTTTTTTTTTTTTTTTTTTTTTTTGAGCAGCCTCCAGTTTATTTTTTATTTCAACTAATGTAAAATGCACAGGCCCAGTTCATCACACAACAGTGAAAAATGAAAAATGAACAACTGTTTATTACTCCATAACTTACAAAACCTATTTTTGTACTATAACACAAGTCTATTACAAACTACAATTTTTATTTTTATTTTATTTTTATTTTTTTTACAATGGCAGATCAAAAAACAAAACAAACAACAAAATATAAATACGCTATGCTGCCAACAGTTCAACTCGCTCCCTATCTCCTTCCCCCTCACTGGACACTAGATCTTCTTCTTCAACACCCTTGTCTAGCGAGGTTTGGGTGATGTCTCCCTCTCCTGGCTTTATGAGGTTGAAGTCAATGTTTAGGAAGGCCTCTCTTACCCTTTGCTAAAAGCTTACCCACCCACTATCCTAATAGATGCTTAGTTGATGCTTGAAGTAGTCAGACTGTTAAAAGTTTTCTATTATTTTTGCCCTTTTCTGCACATTCCACCAGTTTGGGCCCTGCCAGATTTTGAGGGCCCAGCCCTACTTCCTTCCCCATTGGCCAGACTTGTGGCTACAGCAGCATCTGTGGATATTTGGAATTATGTTGACTGTTTATACTGCTCCATAGCTGCACCATAAAGGTTAGGGTAGGCCGCTATCTTTGACATCAAGTTCTTGGCCAGCTTTGCCGATTTACTCCTCTCTTCCTCCAAGGCTTTCTTCTCCACATCCAACGCCCTTTCCAATTCTACAATTCGTGTCTCTAGTTCCTCATTCTCCTTTAGAGACGCATCATGTAATTTCTCATTATTGCTCAAGGCCTCCTCCAGTCGATCCCTAGCTATAGCGATCTCGATTTTCCCTCATTTGGTTGTTGTATTCCGGACTCGGTTCCGTGGATGTCGGTTGTTGCATATGTTTCATTTCCGTCCTTTAATTCTTTGTATTTGAGTTTTAGGATGTGTTGGGCAGGTTTGTAATAGGTTGGGTGTGTTTTGAAACAAATTGTTGCTGCCCAGTTTTTGGTGCCTTCGCTCGAGCAAGGCTTTTGTCGCTCAAGCGAGCTCTGTGTTTTAGTTCCTTCGCTCGAGCGAGAGTTGAGTGGTGTGTCTGTTGGCTCGAGCGAGCATTCTTGCGCTCGAGCGTGCGTCTGCGTCTAGTTTAGACCTGAAGGTTATGTTTCTTGGCTCGAGCGAGCTTTCCTTCGCTCAAGCGAGTGAGTACTATGTTCTGGGTTTCTTCGCTCGAGCGAGCTTTCCTTCGCTTGAGCGTGCTTCTGGGTTGTAGACCTAAAGCTTCAAGTTGTTGGCTCGAGCGAGGCTTTCTGCGCTCAAGCGAGGTTTGTTTGTGTCTAGTCGCTCGAGCGACCACTCCTTCGCTCGAGCGAGGCTCGAATATATCAATTCGCAGCAGCAGCTTCTTCTTAACTTTTTGATTTCCTTTTCTTTTCAAACCCTAGGTCCGGCTGCTCCCTCTCTCTCTACATACCTTCTCTCTGCAAATCCATCTAGTTCTAGTGGTCTCCTACTCTAGTTCCTTTGCAAAAAGTGTGGAGCTTGGCGTGGCCTTCGTTTTGATCCGAAAATCATTGGGTTTGGAGCATCTCGAGTTTTCTTCATCTTCTCCATTGGGTCTCTTCTCTTGAGGTAGGGATACCCTACTCCTTCTTATGAGTTTTAACATAGATTTTAGTCATTTTGTATAAATAGTGGATTATGGGAATTTTGGGAAAGTTAGGGTTTGATTTGAAGTTGTAAAAATGGGGTTTTAAATTGTTAAACTCCATGTGTATGTGAGACCTTGAAAAAAAAAAATGGAAATCATTGTTGTTAAATTGATGAAAATGAGCCTTAGGGCTAAAGTTGAGAAAAATGGGAAAAGCCTAAATCTAATGTGATTAATTAATTTGTATAATTAATTTGGGGAAATGTGAAATTGAGATGGAAATCATGAAATTGGAAAGTTGTGAGATGGAATGGTGTAGTTGGTAAATTAATCACTCACCTATGAAAATGTTGAAAATTTATCTGTTTGCTAAATTTATTATCTGTTTAGAGATAACTGCTTTGGGCTATCGGTGGAGGATAGTCTTAATTGTTGCAGACACTGTATGTTGATTAGGGAAAACTGAAACTAATCAAATGGTTAAGTCATTGAATATGATCGTTGAAATTAGCACATTGAATATGTACCTGGATTGATCATTTTATATGATAAACTGTTTAAATACATTGCATATGTATCTTGTATGGGAGGAGATAGGAGATGTACTACAAGGTTTGAGAGGAGATAGGGGATGTACTCTCAAACCTATTTGGGAGGAGATAGGGGATGGACTCCATTGATAACTAAGTTAGCTGGAGTGTCCAGGGTGAAAGTCCTGAAATCTTAATTATGTTTGCATAACGTAGATAATTGAAGTTTTTAAATGTTTTCTTATAAGTTGTAGTCTCATTTGAATTGTGGATGATGGAAGTGTTTTAATGTGAGTTGTAGTCTCATTTAATTGTTTGGCTAGACAATGAGCCAGGTTTATGAATTTGAATTGGATAAGTAAAGGAAAGTGGAATGCAATACGAATGTATTTGTCATGAAACAGGGAAGTGTTGTAAGTTGGTTTACAAGTGTTAACCTTTTATCGAATGCTAATGTTTTAGTTATTTCTCATAATTGGTTTAGTATATCTCTACTAGGCATTGGCTCACCCTATGTGGGACATCATTTTCAGGTTCAGGTGATATGTCACCTCCAAGGTCGTAGCTTGGAAGGTTTTGGGAGTTGAAAACTCCTTTGGTTGTTTTTGTTATTTCGGTATTACATGTAAATTCAAGCCGAGGGCTTAATTTGTTTTGAGTTAGTACTCTCTTTTTGTAACCAAGTGTTGGCTTGGAAAGTTATAAGCCCGTAGGGCATTTACTTTTGTTGTCAACATGTAATACTTTTGTAATGAATACTCTGATAAATGAAATATGCTTTATTCTCTTATGTTTATGGATGTCATAAATGTGGGTTTATATGTATTATTTTGAGGGCGTTACACTAGCAGTCTGGCAAGCTTACGCAATCTCCATAGTCTTTTTTTGCCCTGTTCCCATTTCAAACACCAACACGATTATTCTACGGCGAGTGGTCTCCAGGTCCTTAGAGGTCCTATTTGCTAGTGTCCTGACAATTGCCAATTTGGCTTCGGCCTCCGCTGTTTCCAACTTAGCACGCTCAGCTACATGACTTTGCACCAGGCTAGCACTTTCAGATTTTTACAATTGAGAACATGCAGCATCCCCTTTGCACAGGCACTCCAAGCCATCTTGCGCGGACTCTTAGCTTCAACCTTGGCCATTTGCACTTCCACAGCTGCCTACTCCGATTGAGCTAAAAAATTACGTAGTTTCATCTGCGTTATTACCCATTTTCTGAGTAAAGCAGCAGTCAAGGTCAAAAACTCCATCTGTGCAGCACCTATCGCCCTCATCAAGTCTGCCTTCCCAAATCACGAGACATCTCTCACCACCTTATCATCAATTGTTCCTAACATCCGTTCATATACTGCCTTGGTGTCGCCCAACAGGTTAGAAACTTCGACAGTGTCAGTCAATGTCTCACCAACCACCGCACTCAGATGCCAAGTGGTGGTATTCACCTTTTCCACCATCGCACTCATCCCAGCCGCACTTGACTGTGCTCCCAACGGGTGCTTAGTCTCCTCCACTCCCTTCGTTTTAAACCTCCCTCCTTCTGCCATCTCCATCTCTACCTCTAATGAAGGGAGGTCAGCAGTCTGGTCCTTTCTTTGTTCTTCTTCCACCCCCACCAAGTCCACCATCTCCGCAATCGGCGGATCAGACTCATCTCCTTCCACTACCATCCCAAGCCTGGCTTCCTCTACTTCAGTTCCCACTAAGGGAGCCTCAACTATTTTGCCTAACCCCACCAGTGCCTCATCTACTTTCTTCGCCACGGACCCTTCTTCTCTACCCTCAGTCACCACTTTTATTTTTTTTCTTTAACACCCGTTCTACTTCCACTCTACTCCTCTCCTTCAATGGGTCAACTGGGGCCTTTAAGGGCACGAAATTTCTCAAGTCCCTGTTCCCCAGGGGTTTGGGTCATAGACGGGTAGATCTTTTCATAGTTGGCTTCGGAGCTGTTCCCAACTTCTTCTCTTTGTATTTGTTTGCCATTGTGAAGACCTGCCGATCTTCTGCTTCCTGTGTTTTTCTCACCAACTCCACTTCCTTAGGCATGGGATCCCCCTCTGTGGGCTCAAGACCCAATTTCAATGCATATAGGGTTGACGGCGTCACGAGATCGTCCCACCTTAGCCCCTCTTTCTCCCTCAATTGTTTTACTTGCCTTACTCTCTTCTCAGCCACCGCGCTCAATTTGGGCTCAATTAACTTGGTCGGGACCTTCCAAATAGTCCACACTCCCCTTCTCCCACTAACGGACACATAAAACCACTTTGTGTGTCATCACTTGATCGACGAGGACAGTCCCGCCACCACCGACATCTCTTCCTTGTCGGTCGCTAGCAACCAAGAGACCGCACGCGCGAAAAATCTTCCACGCATTAGGCATTAATTACCCTTGCGCCACCTCCAAATGATTTGGCACATTAATCACAAGTTGCGGCAATGGCAACCTTCTGCCCCTCGGAATGCATTCTCGTACAGCGTGAACTCTGTCGGCTTGGCGTTTGACGCATTCTTCTCTGCAGTTGGTCACCTCGATTCCATGTTTGCCGAAATTTGGTACTTTCTTCAAATCTCCACCAAGTCCTCTATTGTCAACAATGACTCGTCAGCCTTGGTGTGCCAATGGTTGGGGGTTGCATGACTAATCAGTTGGGTGGCCGAAATCATTGTCGGGGGGATACGGTGTGGTGGCCTGTCCACCATTCTTTCCATCAATCTTTTCACATGGTATTTCTTCACCACAGCCACTCCATCGTCATCCCTAGTGCATCGAGCGTCATAGCAGGGGCTTTCTCCTGCGCTATTCTTCTTACATTCCTGCAATTAGCTTCGGTGGTAGAGGCAAGAAAGTTTGCAATATGCAACAGAGGAGAATTGGAGGAGATGAATGAGGTCAAGTCTAGAATATATTGGTTTTTTGTAATAAGGTAGGAAAATTGCACAAGTCCGAAAGCCCAAGGTTTGCCTGTGTTCCAAGGGTCACAGTTAAAATTTGCTAGATTGAAAACAATATCACCAAGTGTGGAGGGAACCAAAAAGATAGATAACGGAAGTAACTCAAAATAACCAGCCTTTTCACCTCCAACAAACGGTTCAAACTCCCCATCAACAACCTAGACTGCGCCACGTGGACAGCCACGATCAATCCCTTCACCACTAACTTTCTCTCTTCCATCCCATCTGTCCCCCATCACATCATCATACACACCTATGCACCTCGAGCCCTGTTCACCATCAAAGCCGTCAAGTCGACCTGTCTTTTCTCATAATTGACCACCATGCTCAGTCGGCCACCTTGACGGTCAGCCACCTCAACGATCAGTCACCTTAACGATTGGCCACCTCAACAGTTAATCACCTTGATGATCAACCACCTCAACGGTCGGTCACCTTGAAGATCGGCCACCCTTTACCCTACCCAACCTAGCTCAGTCGGGCACCACAACGATCATCCACCTTCATGATCGGTCATCTTAACGATCAGTTGCCAAGACAACCATCCACCCTAGCCCCTTCTTACCTGCCCATCCTCTTACTCGCTTGGTTCCATCTTCAACGACTTTGGGGACTGCCTTCACCTCTCTTATTTCCTTCGCTAGACTAAAGCTAGACTCAGGAATGGGAGAATATTGGTGGGCATAACCCACATGGCCCAGGACAAGCCAACCCATAACTATCTTGGCTGGCCTAAACGATCATTTAGTTATGGCCCAGTAGGTGAAACTCAACAGTAGGCCCACCGAAGAACCCACACTAGTCCAGGCCCTATGGCATTTAGACACTCATTAGATAGGGAGTTAGCCATGTGGCAGACAAAGATCCTGCGGAGTTATTGAGCCCAGGCATCAAGCATTAAATGAGGTTGTCATGGCATTAAATGCAACAAGACCTCTCATCCCCTGGTATGGTAAAACTGCCATGACCGACGGCAAGTATACCATGCACTTTCGGTCAATTAGACAACTTGAATGGACAAGGAAATGATTGGTAAGGGATATAAGGAAGCTTCTGAAGTACGTTTGGTAACAAGTAATACTCTCTCTAACTTCTTTCTCTTTCTCTCGACTCTCAACTTTCTTTACTCACCCTTCTTCCGATCACCTCCTATCTAACTTAATCGTCGGAGAGCTCACAGGGAGGAACCACTCCAGTTTTGGTACTGTCCCATTGGGCCTTTTTGTAGGGGTGCTCCAAGGAGATGAAGGCTAGCAAGACAGTGAGCACATGGATCAGTCTGACCCATCCTCGGTTAACCGTATTGCATTATCAAGTAGCATCATCAATAACGATAACAAAATAACTAAAGCCACTATGAGATGTTACCAGAGATGATCCTCATATGTTTGTATATATTGGTTCTAATCTTTTTAATTTCTATAATCTCAATACCTTAGTGAAACTGGATCTTTTTTTCCTTTCTAAAGTCATAATCTTTATGTAAATTTCAATCCTAGGACTTCAAACTCAATGGTTCCATTTGACATCAAAACCATCATTCATTTTTTGCTCATGTGTCTGAGCTTTAGATACCACATACTTGCTATGATTTTTGATGCTGTTATCGTGATTGTACTACATGTTCCCGATGTCATGTAAAGAACACTTTCCTTTTTACCACAAAACTACTACCACGACATTCTTTATCATCTTCGAAGTATCACCAACAAATGTTATCACAGTATCAGAATCTATGAGTTGGCCGACAAAAATAAAATTCTTCCTCAAAATATGACACATTTGACATTGATTCTCATAATCATTCCATTGATCTAGTTAACCTAAACTACACCCTTATTAATCATGTTATAGGTCTCATCATTTCTAAGGTTTACCTTACCAAAAACGTTTTCAACATAATTATGGAGGAACTCTTTATGAGAAATAGTGTGAAACGACGTAGCCAAATCAATCACGCAATGCATCATAACATCTTCATCTGAAACATTCATAAATTCTTTATGAATTTGGTTATTATTGTGTTGTTTCCATGTTTTGCAATCCAACCTTGTGTGACTAGTTGTCCTACAACTCTATCACTTCTAAATTTTAGTCGAGATTACGATTGACCAGTCCTTGATTTTCTTCTATTTTTATTTATTTATTTATTTTTTGTTGCCACCAATGTTGGGCTTCCTACCTCTGTCATTCGCCACCATTGCTAAACCCAAGGTATCATTGCCATCTTTCCCGCAAGTTTCTTCACTTAGAACAAAACTCATTGCATAATCTATGCTTAACTTTGTTGAATCAGTAGAATTTCTCACTATTAGAAAATTGAATTCCAACTCTCAAAAAGACTTGAAAGCAATGCCAAAGCCTAGATTTCATCATCAAATGAAATACCAAATAACTATTGAGTAATTTAATATCGTTGATTTGCTCATTTGCATCCCCTTATTTAGACATCTTTAAATTGAAAAACTTTTTAATTATATGGAATTTGTTTGTGTCAGAGAGCATCTCATACATCCATGACAAAGAATCTATCAAACTTTTTGTTGTCTTCTCATTGCAAAGATTGAATGCAACTAATAACGCAAGGGTTAGCTTTATTGTACCTAAGGTTTTCTAGTCGAGTAACTACCACTCACTATTTTTTATCCCTTTCGACTTCATTGATGCTCCTCCAAGAGAAAGATTAAGATCCTTGTGGTAGAGATAATCTTCAATTTGCATATTTCACAATCCAAAGTTTAAATTGTTAAACTTTTCTATCTTGATCTCATCTTCATTTGTCATCGTTCTTGCTACAGAAACTAACATTCTGATATCACTTGTTGAGGTATAAAAAATACCTATCACCAAGACCTAAACAAAAATCATGTACATAATGAATCTAGAATGGATTAAACATAAACAACACAAAAGATTTGTGTGGTTCACTCCAAAAGCAAAGGGCTACATCTATAGAGCCGTAGTTTTACTAAAATCTGAATTACAAAGTCTTTCACATTCAATCTCACAAAATAGTATTTCTATAAATTTAAAAAAAAAAATTACCTATCACCAAGACTTGTATAAACAATCACACACAAAACGAATCTTGAATGAATCAAATATAAACAACACAAAAGATTTGTGTGGTTCACTCCAAAAGCAGAAAGCTACATGTATGGAGTCACTGTAATTTTACTAAGATCTATATTACAAAAGTCTCTCACACTCAATCTCACAAAATAATATTTCTACAAAATAAAGTTAAGAACACAACAAACCATAGAAGGCTCACTCGCATACTTGCTAATGGAGCCTACAATAAGTTTAAAAGTATTTAGTGGTTTATTCATGTTGCTTCCATAACTCAATATTAAAACTCATCGTAGTTAAACTTTTTAAACCATTTGATTTATTTGTATGTTTCATTCTCATTTGATGTGTTATATGTAAGAACAAATATAACAGACCTTCTTGATCCTCACTTTTCTCTCTGCTTGATGGTCTCCCCTCTGATCTTTTCTTTTCTCACAAGTTATCCCCCTATTCTTGATTATGGCTCCTCCTTTTATAATGTTCCCCAGGGGCCTTCAAGGGGGCCACTTCCTCCTGTTGGGCCTCGTCCTCGTCCCTGGGCCCCCATACAGCCCACAGGCTATACGGCTCTAATGGCCATCTAACTTGGTTTTACTCGACTATGGTTTTTACTAGACTTGGCACAGGCCGACTTGTATTCGGCCATCCATTGCAACGGTTATAGTTCACGCATGAGCCGGACCGTTTTATGGCCGATTTATGCACACCCCTCTCCTAATTCGGTCAGCTTACGAGTTTCCCACATTTTCATTTATTCGGCCACCACAACATATTAATAGTTTTTTTTTTTTTAATACAAAAGCAAGTTTTTAAACAAATTGTAAATCTAGAAAAACATTTCTAACTCAATCCCTTCCTTTTAAATGATGATTTCAAAGTTTTTTTTAACTACTATACTATATTTGCTTTGGTACATAAAGAAAGATAAATAATTTACTTACAAGTATTTTTTGTCAATCTGTCGGAAATTATATATATTTATAAGGGTAAATTACACTTTGCACAATAGCATTTTGTACCAAATTTTATTTTGGTCCTTGCACATGAAATCATGGCAGTTAACCCCTTAGACTTTTGGTCAAATCTCACTTTGGTCCCTACACATGAAATCGTGGCAGTCAACCCCTTAGATTTTTGGTCAAATCCCACTTTGATCCCCTACACAAATGTCAATGTCCTCCTTCTGTTACACTACTGTTTGAATTCTTTAATAGTACATTTGGTAGGATAGAATGTGATAGAATGGAATGTTCATTCTAGCTTTGCATTGTATGCCTTAGCTAAGTAGGAATAGTCATTCTATTAGAATGGCTATTCCAACAAAATATAGAAATGCATATTCCTTTCTCCAATCTATGAAATGACCATTCTGTTTCATCGTCGAATCACCATAAATTTTATTATTATTATTTTTTGTTGGCATTTAAAAAAAAATATTATCATATAGCTACCACCACCATTCCCTTCTCCTACCACTTATTCCATCACCCTACCACCGCCACTGCCACTCTATTGCGACTACAAACACAACCACAACCACCACCACCACAATTACTGCACCACTATACTACTACCATCGTATTACCGATGTCGCCACTACTACCACCACGTGTACAACCATAAAGCCACCACTATCACCATAGTTAGAACCACCACCCTACTACCACCACTCATACTGCCACCATTGCCTCTGCAGCCACAACCACTACCTTACCGCCACAACCACTACCTTACCGCCACTACTACCGCCATCATAAACGTTACACAACTACCATCACCATCTCAAGAACAACTACTCTGCTACCGTTGGCCGTCGCCACCACCATCATAACCATAACACCACCTTACCACCCCCACTAACACCACAACAACCTACCACTACCATTCTACTATCATTTCTATCACCATCACCGATGCAGCCACCACTGTAGATACCCTATTTTGACTGACCCTAAGACTTTGGGCGTTTGTAAGCCTCCCAACGATGAAATGGTAATTACTTCATCTTTAGAATATTTGAGGTTGTTTAGAGTTACTGTATAAACCTGTTTTGGCCAAAAATTAACTTTGTGCAAAAATGACCATTTTACCCCTGAACCCATTTTTAGCCAAAAACCAACTTTTTTTAAACTAAAAAAGAGGGAGAGAGAGAGAGAGAGAGAGGGAGGGAAGCCCAGTTGTGCCTTGATTGATGACATTTTTTTAAATCAATAGCCCATTTTATCAAAAACACTGATCGAGAGGCAATTCAGGCTTACTTGGCCCACAAGCAAACAAAGGGCATAGGACCCCGTAGTTGTGCATGGAATGAAGCCACACGCACTAAGACAAGCTGTGCGCATGCACATGAGTTGTGCACACACATATGAGTCTGCGCACGCACATACTCTGTATAGACGCACATCCTATCATGGCAGAGCCAATTTTGGAAACTCAATCTTGGTGTATTTCTGGAGGGAGGCAACAAGAGAAAGAAATGGGCTTGCCCTAGGGTGCTCCCTAAACTTCCGCCTTGCCTATAAAAGCAAACCTTCTCCTCCCCCCTTCCCCCCTCCTCCCCCCTTATTCCTCCCATTTCAAAGGTTAGAAAAATGGAGCAAAAGTATGAGTTTTTTAATAAGCTTTTACCCTCTTCTCCTCCATTTTAGCCTTAGCTCCGAAAGTAGACACACACAACAACAACAACAACAACAAAAACGACAACAACGACAACAACTTTAATCAACTAAAATCATCTAAAGCTTGAAGAACTTGGACCTAATCAGATACCTTTGTTTGAGGGAGGCTTGAAAGCAAGAAAACTTAAGTTTTCTTGCACATGTCTTCGCGTGCCTTCTGTTTATTCAAACAAGCAGATAAAACACTCTCTTTTATTAATTTCAGTACTCTTTTGGGTCTTTATTTCGGTGTTCAATCATAGTTACAGCATTAATTCTTCATCTCATTATGTAATTTGTTAGTTTGGTCACTTTTTCTCTTTTTTCACATGTTTTCTTTATTTTTATCAAAACAACATATTTAGACTTGCTTAATCATGTAGAAATCACGCATTAAGTCCAGTTTGAATCATCATGTAGTTAGTTTGTAGTTTTCCCATTTTATTTGTTATTTGCCTTTATTGCATAAGCATCATTCTATTAGCCTCAAACTGGGCTTAGGAACATTATTTGTATGATTATATCCACATTAGGCCATATGTAATTTTTGTATTGCATGAAAGTTACTTGAGTGGGCAGCCGGGTAAGTCTTCTATTTCCTTCCATAGCATGTGCGTGTTCTATGCATTGTTATTTTAAAAAATCTATGTTAAATGCTTTTTTTTTATGCAAAATTATTTGTTCTGGATGCTTTTATGAATATTATTTATTTTTGACTGAGTTTATGGTCATGGATCGTTAAAAATCTACTATTTATTGAAAAAATAATTGTTTTGGAAAAATATGGCTTTATTCTCTTAATCTAAAATAAATGATGTTTATTTTATTCAAATAAATTAGTTTAGGATAGTAAAGGTTTTAGGCTTAAAATTGAATGTATGAAATAATTAATCACTAAAATCATAAAATAAAATATTAGTAGAGGCAAATCTCTAGATTGGGCAAAAAGGGGTGCATCATTCCATGACCTTCCTTTTTTGTACCCTAGCTTCCGAACCAGTAATCTCTAGTTGTGATAGATCAGGTCCTTAACTTATTTCATTGTTAAAGGTTTTTTAGTTTCCCATAAAATTAAGTGGCGACTCTTTCAATATGGGATAAGCAAGTCGGCACAACACATGGGTGAAAACGTGCATCATGACCAAAAAGGTACAACATCCACAATCGCCACCACTACTATCATAATTCACACCATCACTTTCACAACTATCACCATATTATCATGATCTATATAAAATTTTAATTTATGTATCACTCACTTGTTAAAAAAATAAATAATAAAAACCTATTACATTCCATAAGTTTAATTGGCATAACCAAATATGAAAATGAGAATTATTATCTTATTCCTATGTCATTCCATGTTGGCAACCAAACAATGGAATGGGAATGGACATTCCATTCCATTCAACCTTGTACTTCATTCTCACTTTCATTCCATTCCTACTTTATTTCATTCTATCGTACCAACTATGCTCTAATAGAATCCAATCATCTAACAGGAATGTGACTACAAAATGAGGATAAGAGAGGAAAATCATTCATATTTCCTACCAATACACTACGTGATAAGCACATGAGACTTATATAATACAATCTATCTATACTATATATATTGTTGTTGCATACATGCATTTGTGTTATTTTAATATTAAAAAATATATACATATTGTGGTGCATTAATTCATGTGTATGCATACATCATGTCAAAAAGTGTAGTTAATGATTACATAATAATGTAATACGGTGAATTGAAGGGTTTGAGTGTGAGTTTATTTTTCTCAGTTAATTATGCATGCATTACAGTGAGTTACAATTATAGTTCATGTGAAAGGGTACGAGTTACTTGAGTCATTATTATATTAAATATAAGGACTCTTCATTTGTTTATGGGTGCATATAAATTAGAGCTTGTGCATCCATATTTTATGTGGAGAATTATAAGTATATCTATATGTATTTTATATTGTGTTTATATAGAAATAATTAGGCAACTTGTAAAGGTGTTTTTGTAGTGGAGCTTTATACTCACTTATTCAAGGTTGGTTGAGTCAACACGACTAAAAGTTGGCTGTTATATCTTAGGAGAGACATGCTAATATGTGATATTCTACTACATTGGAGAATGGTAGTTTTACCAACCATGAAAGGCTTGAATCTCCTTAAAGAGAGCAAGATTACCGCACTTCAATCCAATTTATTGTATTTTCATTTATCTAGAGATATGATATGTAATACATATTTAACATAGTGGACGAGGGGTAATATCCATGGATGTAGGCAGATTTGCCGAACCACGTAAATCTAGTGTCTTCTCATAGTGATAATTCTTGCCCGTGTTTTTTTTTTTTTACTCTATAATTCTTGATTTATTTTGGTAAATACTCTATATATATAAACAAATGTAGTTGTTATGTCAAAAGGCTCTAAAACTTCATTCCTAAATTTTCATAATTTTGAGAGGAAAAAAAAATGAGGTGTCACCTCCCTTCATCATCCTTTTCCACTTTTAAGGTCTTTTCACTCCATCTCCCAATACCAAATAAAATAATAAAATAAAATAAAAATTATCCATATCCATCACCCACAATTCACTCAACAAACCCACAAATATCATATATCACGTCTCTCACTCTCAATTAAACCCATAACTTAAATAAATTAAAATAAATCCCACTTTCAATTAAATAAATTAATATCACAAAAATTTAAATCCACAAATATATAAGAAAATGTAGTTGTTATCTCAAAAGGCTCCAAAACTTCATTCCTAAATTCTCATAATTTTGAGAGAGAATAAAAATGAGGTGGCACCTCTCTTCGTCATCCATTTCCACTCTGCACGTCTTTTCACTCCATCTCCCTATACAAAATAAAAATAATGAAAAATTCATCTATATCCATCACCCACAATTCATTCAACAAACTCACAAATATCACATATCACATCTCGCACTCTTAATTAAATACAAACCCACAAATATCTATAACTTAAATAAATTAAAATAAATCTCACTCTCAATTAAATAAATTATCTGTTCAAAGAATCTATCTGTTAAAATTCTCATTACAACATATAAGCTTTTTAGAAACCAAGTTTTTTTTTTTTTTTTATCTCTGAAAATATAAATTTTGTTGCAAAAAATATTTAGGGACTAATTTCAGTTGTCGCAAGGACGGTCGCTGAAAGGTCATCTCGAAAAATAAAAAGGAGCTTCTAGGGACAAAATTTTGAAAATATCGCTAATAAATTCACTTTTAGGGACAAAATAATTTGGTCCCAATGAAGTTTATTTTTTGGAACAAAACTTTTGGTCTTGAAAGGTTAGTAATTCATCACTAAATGTCCAATCTTGTCGCTAAAAATAAAATAATTACACTTTTGGCAACAAACATATTTTCTCCCTAAAAAGTGATTTTGTTCCTAAATTTTTGTCTCTAAAATCTTAATATCTTGTAGTGTTTATCCGTTGAAATTTACCAAACTTATTTTTTCTTATCTGATGAAATTTACCAAGCATATTTCCATGATCTGTTGAAATTTTCTCTCCCCTTTACATAGTTCACAAAGGATGTGGAGAAATCTCTAATCAAGAAATTTCAATCTGCTCGATTTCATCTCTCAATAGCGCTCAAGAAATTTCAATCTGCTTGATTTCATCTCTCAATAGCGCTCTCTCTCTCTCTCTCTCTCTCTCTCTCTCTCTCTCTCTTACTATTTCTATATGTACATACACATTCAAACTGTTCGCAAGACTCATTTTCTCATAGTACGAGCTTCAAGATTTATGCACGATGATGTTTCGTGTCTTTTAAAAACCAATTTAGTAATGTCAATTCTGGTTTGACTATTCTATTTAAAACTACTATTGTTACTACGACCCTGAGAATCAAGCATTGTCATCTACTCCTTATTTCCAAACTTGTTTTTTTCCTAAATCATATTTCCAAGATGACAATTTGAGTCTTTCGTTGTTAGAGTGAACTGGGGAAGGGTAGGAATACCCTAAGCTTGATTTTGGCCTAAATTAAAACCTGAGTCCGCTCGATCGGTTCTTTTGTCACTCAAGCGGTCATTGAATCCATCCAATTATGTGTTTTGAAGTCTAAGATACTAGGAGTTTGGTTTCACTACTCAAGCACAGGTTTTACCACTCCAGCAGCACGTCCTACAGAGGAGAGAGATTCTAAAAGTTTGAATTCTCCATGTAAACACCCCATTTTGACCGACCCTAAGACTTGGGCACTTTCTTCTAAACACCCAATGATGAAAATTATAATGTGCTATTTTATGAATTTCTCAGCAAAAAATCAGATTTAAGCTTTTATCCCAACTTTACACCCTTTTTGGCCAAATTAGTTTAGACCTATTCAAAAATCTTTTTTTTTTGCATTTTTCTTGTCCAGAAAATTTAGTAGTTTGAAAAAATTGGCTCTTCAAAACAAATGAATGGGTTTTGACTATTCACAATTGGCCTTTCAAACAAATGAATGGGCTTTGTCTATTCACAATTGGCCTTTCAAAATTGGCCCTTCAAAGCATGAAGGGGTCTTGGTTTTTGGCCTATATATAGAAGACATCAGAGCTATGAGGGGTAGTGAAAACAATTTATTAGAGAGAGGTCTAAACTTTTATCAAAGAAAGAGTTTACCATCATTTTCCTACATTTCAGTAATATCCACTGATATATACCACCTAAAACTTCACCAAAGCTAAAACTTGAACTTTCTTGCTGAGATTTCAACAACATACTCCACAACCTTGAGGGTGATCACAAGAAAGTTTGTAAATCAAAAAAAAAATCATCATTTCCCCAAAAGGTGAATTTTCGCAAACTTTCATTTAATTTAAAATATGATATAACTTGTTTAAACACTTCATTTATATCTTTTTATAACTGTTTTATTGCTTTAACGCGAAGGCTACACCACCCAAATATCTGTTGTAATTTATTGTTGGATATAAACTATTATAATTTATTGTTTTAAATAAAATGTTGTAATTTACTACTTAGATATAAATTGTTGTAATCTTACCACTTTAAATGGTCTGTCGAACCACCTAATTTGTTAAAGATGTGACCCCACCAGGTGAATAGTGATCGGTGGTGAATAGTAACCTCCAGCGGTAAATAGTAACCCCGATGATGAATAGTGCCTTCAGCGATGAATAGTAACTGCAGATGAAAAATGCTCAGTAAGATGAATAACAACCAAGGAGGGTAAATAGTAATTGTTGTGGTGAATAGTACTATCAGCGGTAAATAGTGTCCCGGGATGAATAGTGCTCCCGCAAAATAAGTTTCCCCAAACAAAACAAAGCAGTCTTTCTACGTCAAGCAGAACAGTTTTCAGTGGTCTCCGATGCACATGAAGCTTTTGTTTTCTTTTTTAGTTTGAGAGAGTTGTGAGGTTTTTATTTTGTTGTAATATTTTCCTTCCCCTCATCCCTTATTCAAGTATGTAATTATTCAAAGTGTTGTAATAATTCCCCCATCCCTGCTTCTTACTATCCTATTCTTTTACATGCTTTCTATATTTGTGAACATGTATGATATTTTATCATGTCATCATATTCATGCTTTGCATCCACGTCTTATGCCATGAGATCTGGCTAGATTTATGTCTATGGATTTAATTGTCTATTATTTGATTTTGTGCATAGTTCCATGCCATGAGATGATTCATATGTCATATTTTAGAAACCGGATCTTTAGTTGCATGTCATGAGTGAATTGCACTAGAATCTTGTATATAAGATCATGCATATTTTTTTAACTTTGTTTTGTAGCTTGTTCGTGGGTCGTCAAACATGTAAGTTTTGCGCTTTAGCATCCCCGTTTGTGTGTGTTTTTCTTACTATGTTTAGCATTCTATGATGAGGCTATTTGTCTATGTGATATAACTCTATGAATGCCAGTGGATAGAGGTTATGTCGCTTAATTTGGAATGATGTTGGTTTTCATGATTGTAGACAATTTCTTTGAATTGTACATCTTAAAAACTCTTTTTCAAAATACATGAAATCAAATTGTTCCAAAATGAATGACATAGTCTATACTTGCATGCTTCACATAGTAATTTTTAGGATTTATTAAATAATCAGAATATGAACATATAAAGTAAATAAAACTCATATCATAGTTTAATAGAGGCCGATCTTTGATCAGGAGAACGGAGGTGCTCATTATTGACCTTCCCCTCTCATACCTAAGGTTCTGAGCTAAGCATCTTTGGTTTTGACGAATAGTGGCCTTGACATGAGTCATAGGTTTATTAATTTTCCCAAAATATTAGGTGGTGACTTTGAGATCTGATGATGTAGTCTATTTCTGGCAAAGGTTTTGTAATAAAATGGATTTTCTAAAAGTTGCCAAATTTGGACTCTCATCTATATTTCACATTGCACTTGTGAGACTAGATCAAAAAAATCGAGGGTCCGAACTATTTAATGTGCATGGGTACCCTCCGGGCATGTTACACTCCACTCAAACGCAAGATCCATCGCTCGAGCGGTCTATTCGGGCAAACCCATATTTCTTTCAATTTTTCATTTCCTCTCTCTCTCTCTCTCTCTCTCTCTATACTTCACTTTTCTCTTTTCTCTCATCTTTCTCTAGAAAAAATTCTCACCTATCCTCATAAATCCCTCCATCCACCAAAATCCATTGATTTCTTAACCCTAGTCCATGAGGCTATTTTGGAGAGCTTCTTAAGATGATTGTTTTGTGCAGTGGAGATCGAAGTTTGGCTCCAAATTTAGGGCTCTTCTAAGCTTGAGGTAGGAATTTTCTAACCTTAGTACATGTGTTTTAGCTTTGTTATGTGTTATTTTGGAAACACACCACTTGGAAGAATTTGGGTTTCTATTAAAAATGCATTGCACCTATATAAAGGGGATGATTCTCAACTTTTCTCGAAAAATTTTAGTAGTTGATCACGTTTTTGTGAAGCACATAGGTTTTGATGTATCTACATCTTCAAACATGAGCAATCCCTAAATTGTTATAAAATGCTAGGAATTGAGATGTTGGAATCAAAGCCTTGATTAATTTCATGGAAAACCTTGAGAAAATGTTATTTTGAAAGTCTTCTTTCAAGAAATGAGATTTATGAAAATGTGATTGATGGTAATGTTGAACAATCCTCTTGTGGGAATTATTGAATATAAAAAATGTTGAACTCTTGAGAAGAGATGAGGAATGGTTATCATGTTGATGTAGTTCATTATGCTCTTATTATATATTGCACATTTTGGAATATATTGAATAGAGATAATTGTTTTAGCAAACGGTGGAGGGTTGTGTTGATTGTTGTAGAAATTGCATGCAGATTAGGTAAATTGAGATATTTACAAAATTCATGCATAGCATTGAACATTGCATAATCTATTTTATTTAAGTCTTCGCATTTAATTCAAGAATTTGATTTCTAAATTGATTCCTTCAGTATATTTGAAATGTTGAAATGTGTTGAGTTGATGGGGTAAATACCTTGATAAATCCGGTTAAAGGTTGTAGAGTTAAAGACCAAGTTCATTTGAGGTCCATGGTAAAAGATCAAAAACATACGCAGAGTAAGTACCAAGTTCCTTTTGGTTAGGAGTCGGTAAAGTGGTTTTGATAGTACTTTGAGAGCCTACTTGCAGACACCAAGCTAGAGATTACGAGTGTTGTATTTACCACCCCTTGTTTTATCAAATAGATAATTGAATTGGTTATGTTTTGGAACAAGTACATGGAATAAGGATTTCAAAATGAGAAAATGTATATCTTGGGCATTGGCATATCATTTGCATTGCACCTTGTAGACACCCCATTTTTTACCATCCTTAAGACTTGGACGTCATCGTTTGAACACCCGATGATTGTGCTCACTCGTGTTCGTTTTGAGTTTCTAAAGGTCTCGGCTGAGCGCCTTGCCTTGGAGCCTCTCAATTTGTCTGTTTTGTGCTTGGTTGTGGACCAAGAACTTGTTTATTTGAATCTGAAGGAAAGGGTGGCTTGTCGGCCATCCCTAGTGTCCATCGGCCATGGATTGTGCCTTCCGGCCATCAGTAGTGGCCGATTGACCACACTGATGGTCGATCGGCCACATCTCTGGCCGGTCGGCCACTTCTGATGGCCGACGGCCATTTTTCTCCTTTTTCAGATATTTATTTGCCAGCTGGTGCCAGCTGTTAATCACTGAATGTATCCTCCATACACGTGTATGGATGGATGAAGCCAAGCTTTTGGCTTGATTTTCTTTATAATGGGGGGTCTCTCCTCCATTTTGAGGGGTTCAGAATTTTAAGAAGCAAAATTTCACTCACTCACTCTCTAGAATTCTATCTTTCTATATTTTATGCTTGAAAGTGAATTTTCTCTACATATTTGCACTAGCACCCTTAGCTAAGCACCTTCATCTTGGAGTTCAGGTCCTTGGAGGTCTTGTTTGAGGTCTAAAGCTTGGTTTTAGCTCAAAATTGCACCTGTTTTGCTGTTGTGCTTCAAGGGTGAGGACTTACCTCTTTCAAGCTTTGTTTTAATTAGCTGTTTGGCCATCTCTTTGAGCTATTCTGACCTCGTTTTTCAACCATAAAAAACTCTGGTTTTAAGGTTTTAAAATGGTGGTTTAAGCTTTTAAAATGGTGGTTTAAGCTTTGTTGAGTTGAGGGGGTTGTCTCCTACTTTGCTCTTTGGCTTATAAGGCCATTTGTGCTACTTTTGAAAGCTTTTAAAGTCAACCTTTTTTGACCTTTAAACCACTGAATTCCAGAAGAATTTCAGTGGCAAAAAGTTTGTTTTGAGGTTCAAAATAGGAGGGGGTGGTCCCCCTCCTTGTTTCTCTATTCCATGCCTAGTTGGCTTTACAGAGTAGCATGATTTTATGGCTAAACTTAGCTTCATCTCAGCATGTTTTTGGCTTTTTTTTTTTCCATGCTTCAACTCTGTTTTTGGCCGGTTGGGTCACTTGTTGCTTGCTTTTTGTACTTGTAGTGCAATCATGCTTACTAGCTTAGCATATTTGATGATTTAGCCTATTGTTCTAGCATGTGTTAGCTTAACTCCAGCACATTTTTGCTAATGTTTTGACATGCTTTAACTCTGTTTTGAGTGGTCTTGGTCATATGTGCTTTGCTTTGCATGGCCATAGGGTAGTTGGCATAATTAGCCTTATGTTTCTTGGCCTCCAACATGCTTTGCATGAGATGATTGCATGCCATAGCATCATTTAGTATGTGATTTCAGTGCATAAACCTCTGTCACAATCTCACATAGTCCACTCTTTCATTGCTTTTGAGGGTTATGTATTGTGCCTTGTTTGTGAGCTAACATGTGTGCATGTTATCCTAGTCTTTTGAGCTTCTATCTCAGCATGTTTAGACCATTATTTTGGCATGTTTAAGCTCTGTCCAGACCTGGTTTGGTCATTTGTGCTTGATGTTGCATGCCTCTTGTGTAATGCTCATCACTAGCTTTGATGTCCTTGGCTTTTGAGCATGTCTTGCATGGGTTATTTGTATGCTTTAGTGTCTTTAGCATGCCATTTCAACACTAAAATTCTGCAACCTCTCTCTCTTCTTCACTTTTTCCATTTGCTTTGAAAGTGGTCTTGAGCCCCTTGTTGGCTTGAACATGAACTTGAGGCTCTCATGCCTAATGGCTTCAACCCTCTCCTGAGGGTTCCTCCTAGCCAACAGCATGAGGCCTCATTCATGCTCAAGGCACTTGTGGCTTAGGCCACCTTTCCAATTAGAGGACTTTCGCATTGGACTAACTGGTTAATGAATGGCTCGGTAATGTAAAATGTGTAAACAAGAAATGAATCAAGTAAAACATGAACAAGATAAGCATGTTGTTTGCATTGCATGTGTTTGGATCGAACGTTAATCCAAACACAAGAAATGTGGGATGTTTCATACTTAAAGTGATGAAACGTATCACATTTCTTGGTCGCCGGCACCCTTGATCATGCATAATAGAGTGACGGCCATTTGAGTCTTATTTGTACATTCACTAAAGCTTGTACAAGCTTGGTTTTCAAGCCATCATGTATGAAAATGTTTGATTGATGGCTTGAAAGCTAAGTGCCACACCCCTTTGAGCTTGAGACATGATGAGGAGGGTGGCAGTGCACACATTTTCCTTGCAAATACATTAATGTGCCTCTGTTGCTCTCTGTTGCAGCAAAACCAGAAGCCTGGAAAAATAGGTGGCCGACCGGCCACTTGAGGTAGCTGTAGACGTCCTCGAACGTCCCGGGAGGGAAATCCCGTTTTGTTCGTTTGGGCTCACTACAGTTCAGGACTCAATGTCACGGTCCTGTATCTAATCTCGCAGAGTGCAACGCAAGACCGATGAATCATCAAAGAGTCCAAATCCAGCAAATCGTTTTTGAAAACAGATTTTTTGAAAGAAGTGCCAAACATGAACTGCTTTGCCAGATATAGAGTCGCCACCTAAATATTTTATTTTTGGGGAAATTTAGGAAACCCTGACTCGTTGCCTAAGGCCACGTGTTCGTCATCACCAAAGTTGCCTCGGCTCGGGAACTTGGGTACGATTGGGGAAGGTCACTTCGTGAGCACCCCACTCGCCCGATCAAAGATCAGCCTCTACTAACCATGATATCTAGTTTTGAAAACATTATGCATTCTTATTCCGGTTATTAACCTAGATTTACTATGTGATGCGCACAGCATACAAGTATAGACTGGGTCACCTGAATTGGAACAGAACATCTCATGTTCGTTTTGAAAAACGGTTTGAAAGTGCTACTCGCAAGTAGGCTAAGATGTGGATTTTGCCACCCTCAGGTGGGCTTAGAAAACATGATGTGGTTTGCCACCCTCAAGTGGGCTTAAAACTCACAGTCAATGCATTATTCCAATTCAGATAATCCAACCTTCACCCACAGGCATTCAGGCAGGTATATCACATAAGCACATAGCCTCATGGTAAGCATGCTATCATGGCAGTCACTCACACGCATACAAGGATGCTAAAGCATAAACACTTACCGAGTACTCCAAGCCAAAACAAAAGCTATGTTAGAAATCCATGCATGATCCTAACTATATAGAAATGCCTAATGCAACACATGCAAAAATACAACTACAATAGGCTCGGCTATTCTAAGATGGCATATGATGATGCTACAACTAACATGTATTCAACTCGGAATTGAAGTATAATGCAGTTAATATGATGCGCCGAGCCCGGTGCATGCAAAACAGATGAATGGATGCAAACATGCGAGCATAAGTATGCTAATTGAAACATGCCCTAAACTAACCATCATAAGCTGGTAAATAAAAGGGAGAAAGACGTGGGGTTGGAAGACATACGTCACACACATGCACACTTATTACAATTTTGCCCTCGCTCGGAGGGTCCGAAAGAATAATACAGTCCGAATAAATACAAAATCCTAATTAATTAACAAATTAACTAGGAAAGCAAGTAAATTAGCATGCAAGCTATGGACCGCCTCAGCTCTGTTCTGAATGATGAATGATGCATGCTTGAGTTGCCTGGCGCGGAAATCCGTTGCGATGCCCCGATTCGCCTCTGTTTGCAATTAATGCCGGAATGCTGTGCAAAACTCTAGAAGGCTGCTGATTTCTGATTTGCTGCAATAGAGAGCAAGAAAGGGGCATGGCAAAGTATTTTCACATATGTATGCACACCTCGATCCTTGCGCCACCAATCACGCATCTCGATGCATGATGGCCGAGGAGTCGAATTGCATGACTCGATGTGAAATGAATGCACATGACAACACAACAAGGCCTCGACTCCATCATGGGTAATCTGGAGTGTCGGCGACCGGGAATTGAGACACGTTCTGTCACTTGGAGTACGAAACGTCCCTCGTTTCCCATGCTTGGGCTAACTCCTATCCCAAACACAATGCAAATGAGATGGCATACACAATGCGACTAACATACAACCTAGCATATGCAATGCTATGAAATGGCATACACAATGCTCTATGTAGCGTGGCATACACAATGCTCTAACATACAACCTAGCATACGCAATGCTATGAAATGGCATACACAATGCACGATGGACTTACACCAACATGAGTGGACTTCAGCCACACTCACATCAGTGACCATTAGATGAAAATGAGACAACCGAAATGTGTGCACACATGCACGAATACCAAGGACCGAACCTAAGGCATCAAATGCCACTCTACCAAAGCATGGCAAGGGATGAAAGATGGCATACAAACATGCGATTTCCAGCACTGAAATATGATGCACAATAGTCCCGAATCATAGAAATATGGCACCCAATGCATGAAATAGGCCCCGAAACTTAAAACTAGGCAAATGCATTGAACCACAAGTATGCAAAGCAAGCATTATTTGATCATGAGGCATGAAAACAGAGCCAAGGCAGTCCAAAATAAGCACAATATCAGTTCCAAGCATGGCCCAAAAGTGCTCACATGAAGGGCTAAAACAACATGCAACCTAGGCTAGTATGCATGGTTTACATGGCATGTATATGAAGCACAAGAGAGGTCACAAAACCAGCCAAAAATAGAGACATGGTATGTCAAATAAACCCCAAATAACCACTGAAATGCATCCAATGCATGCAAAAATGATAAGCTCCTTTGGAGGGCCATGCAAGGGGTTACTCAACACATACAAGATAAACACTTAGCATGGAAAAACCAACTCTGGAAACCAATTATGAAAGCCCTAAAACTCACCAAAAAGGCCCTGAAATTGGTCAACAAAGCATGCAATGAAAGGTCCCCTTGAAAGGCCTTAAGGAGGATTGCTCCACACATGCATGAGGGACATAAAATATGTCCAAAAGGGCCTTGGACAGAGCCAATGAAGACCTCAAAACTCACCAAATTGGGCCTAAAAAGTGACTTTACAACATGCAAGTAAGGGGCCCTTTGGAAGGCCAAAAAGGCCAACAAACAAGACATGGAGAGAAGGGGTCACCCCCCTCTGATTTTAGCTCTCAAAAACACATCTAAGCCACTGAAAATCCACTGGATTTCAGTGGCTAAGAGGCCAAACCAAGGCCAATGCGAATGCTCTAATGCATAGCCCTAATCATGAGGAAATGAAGCATGCCAAGAGGAAGATGACCCTAAACTGGAAAATACCCTTAATCAAACTTCAAGAGGGGCTCAAAATAAGTCTTTTTTTATTTTATGGAAAATCTCAAAAATGCTTTCAAGTAAGGCTAAGATATCATGCAAAATAAGCCCTAAAAGAGAGATGAAGCATACAAGGATGTAGGAGACCTCAAACAGAAAAGTATCCTTAATAAAACTTCAAGAGAAGCTCAAAATAAGACACTTTACAGTTTATAACAAAACCCAAAAATGCTTGCAAATAAGGCTAAGCTATGGAGCAAAATAATGCAAGAAAAGGGGAAATGGAGACTTACCCTTGTAGCACAGCAATGCAGCAACTTCTGGACCAAGTTGGTGAACCTTCAACCCCTTCAAATTGGTCCCAAAGTGCTGGAATGGATGGTGGAGGTGGTAGGCTATGAGGTGTAGTGTAAATGACCAAGAACAAGGGTGTTTTGAGCTTGGATGAAAGAGATATGGAGAGTTGTACGTATATGCCTCAGCTGGTTTTTTCTAACCCTTGCAAATGGAGATGGAGGCTTGGTTTTATAGAGGAGAAGGGATAAGGCTTCTTGGAGAAGCCTCAAAAGGGGTTCAAAGCTTCTCAAAGAAGCTAGACCAAAAGGGTCAAGCTTCCTCAAGAATCTTGACAAAAGAGTCAAGCTTCTCCAAGAAGCTAAGCAAGGGGGTCAAAACCAACTGAAAAGGATCAAAAAGAGGGTCAAATTCTCGGACAGTGGGTCAAATGCTTCACAGCTGGCACAACTGTGAAGCACTTGAGAAGGCCAAAAAGGAGGAAGGTGGCCGACCAGCTCAAGTGGTCGGCCAACCACATACCCTGGTCGGCCGACCAGGGTTCAAAAGGGTCAAGGTGAATTTTTGGTCGGCCATACCAGAAGGTGGCCTCCCAGATGAGTAGAATATAGCTGCATGTTGAAAAACCAGAAAATGTGACCCAGGAGAGAGAAAAACCAGCTTTTTAGCAAGGTTCAAAAGGGTCAAGAAGAAATACTGGTCGGCCTACCCATATTGGTGGCCTCCCAGGTGAGTACACAACACAATGGTGGTATGAAAAACCAGAAATTATGGCTCAAAAGTGAGAAAAACCAGCTTTCTGTCAGAAAAACCGGCTGGAGGAGAGAGAAAACAATTTTTGAAAGAATTGCTGGTCTCCCACCATCCTACCACCTTCCTAGCAATGAAAATAGGGTCCATACCAAAAATGAACCCTAACCGATGCAAAACGAGGGTTCGGGGGCCAAAACACGCGGCCCGGGGCCCCGAAAACAGGCTGTTAGGCACCGGAACTGGCGTATGACCACGAAGGTGGTCTCCCGGGCCACAGTGTCCCTCTAAGGAGAGGAAACAAGGTGTGTGCCAAAAACCAGAGCAAACGGAGGTAGTTAAGCGGTCCCAAACCGAAGCACACGACCGACGGCTCCGAAAACCGGAAACCGACCTCCAAACGGGAAAAATGGCCTATGACCACGAAACGTAGCCTACGGCCACTGAGAGATGGTCTACGAGACCTCTCCCTCCCTTCGGGAAAAGAAAACAGAGAGAACAGGACCTGGTTCGCAAACCGAGGCAAAGCACAAAAGAGCCCCGAAGTCCGGAGGCAAGTCTCGCAGCCGAGACTCTGAAACCTCAGAACGAGCACAATATGGATCATCACCGAGCGCTCAATCGATGACGTCTGAGTCTTAAGGTCGATCAAAAATGGGGTGTTTACATTAGCCGACCGACCACCTATACTAGCCGACTGGCCAGTTAAAGTGGCTAGCAGCCACTTTTTGTGGCCGACCGGCCACCAGTCCTTTTTTATGCAAAAGTGTATCGGAGCAGAAGCAGTAAGCAGTCTGAAAGTTGGTTCAAATTTTAGAGATTAAGACAAGTGTAAACAGAGACAACCGATGGCAAAGCGATGGATTTTTGGGAGGACGCAACCGAGCATGCATGCTTCCCTCGCCCGCGAGGCCGTTTACCTGCTTTATCTACATTGCTTTAATTAGTTAGCGTAGCTAATTCAATTCAAGTTTTGTAATATTCTTTTAATTAGCTTAGCATTAGCTAGTTATTGGTTTGTAATAATTAATTAGCTTAGCATAGTTAATTAGTTCGTTTGTAATAATTAGCTTAGCTTAGAGTAGCTTAGCTTAGCTTATTTATTCGGACCCTCCTTCGCGAGGGCACAATGTTGTAATAAGTGTGCGTGTGTGTGTGCATGTCTTCCAACCCCACTTCTTTCTCCCTTTTATTTAACCGCTTTCAATGGTTAGTTTAGGGCACGTTTTGATTAGCATACCTTATGCTTGCATGTTTGCATCATTCACTTGTATTGCATGCACCGGGCTCGGCGCATCATTCAAACTGCATTGTATTTCAATACCTCTTTGAATACATGTATCAAATTGTTGCATTCATATGCCATCTTAGGTAGCCGAGCCTATCTAGTTGCATTATTGCACGTGTTGCATTAGGCATCTAGCATAGTTAGGATCATGCATATTTCTAACTAGCTTTTGTTTTAGCTTGGACTACCCGGTAAGTTTTACGCTTTAGCATACTTGCATGAGTGTGAGTGTTGCCATGATAGCATGCTTGCCATAAGGCTATTTGCTTAAGTGATTAACTGCATGAATGCCTATGGGTTACTTGAATTGGGACAATTCGACAAATGCAAGTTTTAAGCCCACTTTGCGAAGTGGCAAATCATCATGTTTTTAAGCCCACTTGAGGGTGGCAAATCCGCGCTTTAGCCCACTTGCGAGTGGCACTTTCAAACCATTTTCTGAAAACAAACATGAGTTGATTTGTTCCAAGTCTTGCAACTTAGTCTATACGTGTATGTTGTGTGCATCACATAGTAAAAGTTAGCTAATAACCAGATAAGAACACATGAGGTTTTTAAAACAACATACCATGTTTAGTAGAGATTGATCCTTTGATCGGGCGAGCAGGGGTTCTTATTTAAGGACCTTCCTCTCTCGTATCCAAGTTCCTGAGCCGAGGCAACTTTTGATGATGACGGACACGTGGCCTTTGGCACGAGCCAGGGTTTTCTAAATTTCTCCAAAATAAAATATTTAGGTGGCGACTCTGTAATCTGGCAAAGTAGTCCAGTTTTGGCATTATTTGATTCAAAATCTGATTTCCCAAAATGACTTGTTGGATTGGACTCTTTGGTGTTTATCAGTCTCACATTGCACTTTGTGAGATTAGATTCAGAACCGTGACAGGAGTCCGAACTGTAGAAGACCAATTAGCGCCTCTCCGAAAATGGGGCGGGCGAAGAAAGTCGAGTCTATAGTTTCTGGTGACTCTGCTGGGGATTTAGAGAACTTGACTCGAACTCATGATATGTTGTTTTATCTACATTTATGTGTTTCTTTGCATTGGATTTGCATTGGTGCGCCTAAGTCACAGTGTTTGTCATCTGCTATTCCTGAGCAGTTTGCCGGAGGCTTGCTTGGAAAAGCGTGCCATAAGGCTGACCGGTTACGGGCTCTGCCACGATGGGAACACAAACCTTGGATCTGGATCACCGCCATACCGTTTGATCCTCCTTTCACTTCTCGATGTTAGGAGCGAGAGGTATATTAGGTTGTCTTGCTGAGCAAGGATCCGCTCCTTGACTTTCCTCCTTGACTCCCTACTTGATGGGCTATTGGGTCCACTTTTTGGTCCAATTTTGATGATCCGAACCGTTCAAATTTTAGAATTTGTCATGTATATTATACCTGTAAAAAATCAAGTCGATCGGATATCAAAAACCACGTGAACTAAAAGTTTTATTAAAGACATTTGACCTAGTTGCATATCAGAAGCCTTAAAGACTGTTCCAAACTAGGACAGGTTGCTCACCCGAATGCAGGATTGTATGAAACCGCATGCGTGCATAATAAACCCCTAGCTCCTGGTGAAATTAGGACAGGGAAACCCTACCCCACCATAGGGGTGTTTTGGCTCTCACTTGCTTGATATATGCTGTTAGGGTGTATCTCTACAGGAATGTATGTATCAGTTGCAAGTCTGGGTATCAGTCTGAGGACATCAATGTTTGAGGGTATCAGTTTTGAGGCAGAAATTTGGGGGGCAGAAATCAGTGTTTGAGTACAGATTGTCCAACTCATGATTATCAACTGTGTGTTGTCCTTATCTAAGCTGAGATGCTTTCCGTTTTTTTATTGTTGTTTCCTTTTTTGCTTTATTTTTCTTCTTGCAAGGTAGTGTTTCACAATTGCTTCCGACGAGGCAAATCCCCCCCGAGCACTCTAGACCAGAGGTAGGAGGCTTTACAGATCTGAGGATCTTATTGGAGGACAACCAGTGTTTGCTTTGCTACCCCCGGTTACGAGACGGAGGACAGTTAAGCATAGATCACCGGTTCAACAGTCACCTATTCAGCAGTCGCTATCTACTTCACCTGTGCGCAGTCGGGTTCAGTTTTCTGCTTCCACCTCAGAAAGAGAATATACACCAGTTCTGACAGATCAGCACCCTGTAGTCAGTATGAAGGAAATGATGCGTCAATTTCAGCAGACTATCGAGGCTATGCAGCGGGACGCCGCTCGCCAAGCGGAAGTTACCGCTCATCAAACAGAGGTTGTAGCCTAGCAGGCTGAACTGATTTCTAGGCTTCAACAGCAACAGCAACAACCACTACAACAAGTAGCAGCTTCTGCTTCACACCCACCCCCACCTAGGGTTCCAATACCTGGGGATACAGCTACTGTCCAGGAGAATACGGACATCCCAGCAAAGCCAGTCCCGCCTCAGACTTCCAAAGCACCGACCTACCCAATAGACACACCATTCGAGTTTAAGGTCGATCCTACTACTTTAAAAGTAAGCAAGCTTGAGAAGCTATTTAAATGAGCTCAGGAAGTCAATTCGATCCTAGATATAGAGGACGGCTACATAGATTCGGCGGTGACATTACCGAACAGATTTAAAATGCCTCACATAGACTGCTTCGACGGCTCTGGCGATCCCATGGTCCATTTGAGGCTATTCTCCAATATTCTGCGGCCGGTGGGCCTGACTAGACTTTAGAAATTATCCCTTTTTGGCCGGACCCTATCGGGTATTGCGGCTATCTGGTACGCCAAACTAGAGGATTCTGTGAAGAGGAGTTAGGAAGAGATGGCCGAGGCCTTTGTCGCCGAATATTCGTGCAACACCCAAATCGAGGTCACGACTCGTGATCTCGAGGCTACTCAACAAGAACCAAAGAAGGGCTTTTCCGACTTCGTTACTCGGTGGAGGGCTAAGGCCTCCATGATGACCACCAGGCCAACTGAGAAAGATCAAATAAGAATGGGTTGTTTGTAACCTGCAACCGAAGCTGATGCAGAGGATGATTGTCTTACCCGTCCCCACCTTTGCTAACTTGCATGAGATAGGGGTACAGATAGAAGATGCTATGAAACAGGGTCTGATTGACCAGGAAAAGGAGCAGCCCAATCGGGCATTTACACACAGCTTGAATGCAACTATGAGTAGCAATGCAACTGCGAGAACTTCTGACGTCGGCATGGTCACTACCACGCAAAAAACAGCCACACCCTTTATCGGCACATCTGGAGCCACCATACAACCTGCAAAATACCCACCCTGAGGCCAGAGGGTTTTCACCCCACTTTACATGCCTCTATCCAAAGCCTTAGGGGTCCTGATTAGAAAAAGGCATCTGAAACCCCTAGAACCATGCCCATTGCCAAATCCCCTCCCTCCTACACATAACCCGGCCAAGTATTGCGCCTTCCATCAGCAACACGGTCATGACACTGACCTCTGCTTTAGACTCCATCATGAGATCCAAGATCTTATTGACAATAAGGTAATTGCGCCTCCTGAAAAGCCAAATGTCACCACAAACCCTCTTCTACCACATAACAACCCCCCTTCTCCACCCAGGCAAATAAACCTGATCCAAACCATGGCCGTTCCGTATGACCCTAGCGTATACATCACTCTCTCCCACCTGCCTAAGCCTGAGGTGTTCATCCCAAACAGCACAGACTTGTGCCTGATGAGCACGTCCTTATCCCAACCTGAACCCGTGGTGGTGGCTAAGGTAGAAGAAGGCATGCCTGAGGGCACCATGAGCTTAACTAAGGAAGCATACAACCCTTGCTGTTATATCGTGCCAACTAGCCAGGCCAAGCCGAGGATGGAATTACCAATGGGAATTGAGGTTAATGTAGTCCCGGAGGACGGGCCGAGCCAGGGGCTAGATGATTTGGCTGAGCTTGAGGAGGATATCGCGAATCTTCGGCTCTTTGATGAACGGGATCTGGGGGACATACAGGTTGGTTGGTTTGATGCAAACAGATCAACGGATAATACAGGGTGGCTCAGTGACGAGCCGGATGTTGATGAGGGGGCTCAACCGAAGCAGCAACAGTCAGAAACAGGAACATCTGCAACAGCCGGAATGGTCGACGACAAGAGAGGATTGCCGGAGAGCACCAGTACGAAGAATTTTGCTCGGGCATTGGGCAGTTTATGTACAGATGATACAGAACAGGGGGCTGCGCTAAGGCGTTTTGAGGATGAGAGAATTGAGACTGACCAGAGGGTTAGAAAAGCCAAGGGTCCTGCGGAGACAGAATGTGCTAAGAGCACAGGAACAGTTACAGCAGAGCCGGACAGTTGTTTGTCGGTCGCCGAGGGAATGTGGTGGGAAGATGATGATTTGCGTCTTGCCTATACTGATGAGGACTGGGGTCAAAATCAACCAGACGATACCTGGTATACCGAAGAAGTGGATCACATGACCCGGAGTGGGCGGTACTTTAAGCCCCCACATCTGAACCAGCTAGAGGCATCAGGGAAAGACAAGGAAATAGAGAAACAGAAAGATAAACTGCCAAAGGAGGAAGCTATACTGAAGCAGCTGAAGAAAATTCAAGCAGATATCTCCATCTGGGGACTGCTCATGGCCCCCCGGGTGCATAGACAAGCCGTCCTTTCAGCCATGGACAAGGCTAAGCTTTCCATTGATACCACCCCCGAGCAGTTGGTGGGATTGGTGTTCCCAGGTGATACTTCACCGACTTTAACCTTCACAGACAAAGAATTACCACTTGAGGGCTCTGAACATAACAAGCCGCTATATATCTCTGTGGAGTGTAAGGGAAAATGAATAGCAGTTGTCCTGGTTGATACGGGATCTACAATCAATATGTGTCCGTCGCGTACGGCCTACACCATCGGTTTAAAGCCGGCAGATTTCGCACCAACAGCCCAAGTAATTCGGGCCTATGATAACACCAGTCAAGAAGTGATGGGGACAGTGCGAATCAGAACTCAAGTGGGCTCGGCGTAACAAGACATTGAGTTTCATGTTCTGGATGTTCCAGCCACCTTCAATTTACTCCTTGGACGGCTGTGGCTGCACTAAGTGAGAGCTGTCTCTTCCACTTTACACCAGATGCTAAAATAACACCATGGAAAAGGGGTAGCAATTGTTTTTAGGAACTCTTCCATACATCCGCCGCCAGAGGTGTCTACACCGGTTTTGGAAATTGAACACGATATGGAGGATGTATTTTTGTCGGGATTCACCTTGGCCGAGGCTCGGGTAGTGCAAGATCTTCTAGCTGTTGATGAGGGACTATTTGTTAGTGCCCAATCTGTGTACCTTATGAATAAGCTTCAACATATGCCCAGAATGGAATTGGGAAGGAGTGGCCGGAAGGGCGTCGCTGCGTTGGCTGAAGTGTCGCATAACCCTTATACCTTTGGTTTAGGTTACACGCCTACCAAAGAGGATTGGGTAAGGAAAGGAAAGGAAATGGTCGGAAGAGCCAAGGCTAAGCAAGCCGGGAAGCACTACGAGCTAGTGCACAGACCTATTCAAGGAACCTTGAACGGACGCTTTGTCCAGAAGGGGGAAGATTTTCTGTTTTGCTGCTTTCCGGAGCCATGGCTGAATTCTGAGAAACGGCATTTGCCCGGCTTCGAGATCTTTTTCGACCTACAGGTGCAAGGAGATGAAGTTGCAGAAGAGCAGACTAACCCACCAACTAAGGCTAAGTAGTGCAAAGAGGATGAGTCCGATGGTACAGAAGTTGAGATAGGAGCAGCGCTGGCTTGTCTCATCTCAGATCCTCAGATCACACCAGAGTGCTTGGGGCACGACTTCTCTATTTCCGTGATTGGAGAAGAAACGGCTGTGGGCCCTTCTTCTGGCATTCTGGATGCATCCATCGCACCCTCCCTCGTTTGGTAATACGAGGAAGGCTTTTTGTCTAGCAGTTCTTGGTCAGGTAGTGAACTAGAATCTGATTCCATAGAGTCTGTGGAGTCGGAATCAGATTCTAGTTCTTCTGAGTTAGAGTCCCGTATTCCTAGGGTTGATAACTCAGATGCCGTTGTTTTGTCCAGGTCGTCTTTTTCATTTTCCTTTAAGTCTGTTGTAACTGAAGAATCAGACAAACTGGAAGTTGCTAATGAGAATGGTACTGCTGCTACTTTTGAGTACTTTTCTATGCTGCTTGTTTATTGCATTACTCAGGACTTTCAAAACTTTGATGAAAACGACGAGGAAGAAATTCCTCCGGTTTTGAAACATTTGATTGATCAAGAGCATGAGAGGTTTGTAAAACCTTTGGTTGATGAAATCACCTCAATTCATGTTGGTACTGAGAAGGATCCGTGTCTGGTCTAGATCGGGTCCACGTTGTCTTCAGAGGAACGCGAGCACTTAGTTGCTTTATTAAAAGATTTCAAAGATGTTTTCATGTGGTCCTACGAAGACATGCCTGGAATCAATCATGAGATTGTATAGCACCGAATCCCTCTTGACCCTGAGGCCCGACCTGTCAAGCAGAAGCTTCGAAGAATCCGCCCGGATTGGGCTCTGAAAATCAAAGAAGAGGTCACCAAGCAGATTGATACAGGGTTCCTGTTAGTATCTGAGTATCCTACTTGGTTGGCCAACATAGTTCCGATGCCGAAAAAAGACGACAGAATTTAGGTATGTGTGGACTTCAGA
Source organism: Camellia granthamiana (assembly GCA_036172215.1). Lineage (NCBI taxonomy): Eukaryota > Viridiplantae > Streptophyta > Magnoliopsida > Ericales > Theaceae > Camellia > Camellia granthamiana. The sequence continues at coordinate 19,110,959 of CM069914.1, forward strand.
GATCTGAACAAAGCTAGTCCGAAGGACGACTTTCCTCTGCCGCACATCGACGAATTAGTGGACTTCACCGCGGGACATGCGCTGCTTTCCTTTATGGATGGGTTTTCGGGGTATAACCAGATTTTGATGGCACCCAAGGATAGGGAGAAGACTGCCTTCACCACCTCGTGGGGGACCTACTGTTATAGGGTGATGGCGTTCAGCTTGAAGAATGCTGGGGCTACTTATCAACAGGCTACAACCACGATCTTGCGCGATATGATCCACAAAGAGGTTGAAGTGTATGTGGACGACATGATTGTCAAGTCCAAGGAAAGAGAGGGCCACTACACCGCCTTGAAGAAATTTTTCCAACGGATCAGAGAGTATCAGTTGCGACTGAATCCTCAGAAATGTACTTTCGGTGTTACAGCAGGGAAAATGTTGGGGTTCTTAATTACACAAAGGGGCATCGAAGTCGATCCTTCCAAGATTAAGGCCATCTTCGAAATGCCACCACCAAGGACTGGGAAGGAGGTGCAAGGCTTTCTTGGTAAAGTGCAATTCATAAGATGGTTTATTGCAAAATTAACTTTGACTTGTAAACCACTATTTGGTCTCCTGAAGAATGGAAAGAAATTCCAATGGGATGACCGATGCCAAGTTGCTTTCATGCAGATCAAGCAGTATTTACAGAACCCATCCGTGTTGTCACCTCCAAGCCGGGGAAGCCATTGATTTTGTATCTATCAGTAACTGACACAATAATGGGCTGCATGCTTGCACATGAATCTGAGGATAAAGTGGAGAAGGCTATCTACTACCTGAGCAAGAAAATGCTAGAATATGAGACCCGTTACACTCCGCTTGAGAAGACTTGTTTGGCCTTAGTATGGGCTACCAGGAAGTTGAGGCACTACCTGTTAGCTCACTCTATAATACTGGTTTCGAGATTAGATCCCATCAAATATCTCTTCGAGAAACCAGCACTTACGGGTAGGCTAGCCCGTTGGTTGCTTCTTCTCTCCGACTTTGATTTAAAGTATATGACTCACAAGTCTGTGAAAGGGAGAGCGGTAGTGGAGTTCCTAGACGATCACCTAGTAGAGGGAGACGAAACAGTTGAGTATTCCCGGATGAGGCCATTCTGCAACTCGAAGAAGAGATCTGGACTACGTACTTTGACAGAGTGTCTAACCAGTATGGGTATGGGATAGGGGTGTTGCTGATAGCGCCCGACAATTCCCACATACCCTTAGCTTTCAAACTCTGGTTCAAGGTATCAAACAACGAGGCAGAGTACGAGGCATGTATCGCTGGCTTGGAAGCCGCCCTAGAACTAGGGGCAAAACGGTTGGACGTCATCAGGGGCTCAAACCTTGTTGTATCTCAAGCGAAAGGAGACTGGAAGGTTAAAGAAGAAAGGATGAAAATCTATCACCAAACCCTGTACGTTCTAATTCCTAGGTTTGAGAAGCTAACCTTCACGCATCTGTTAAGAGAGAGCAACAGGTTTACTGATGCTTTATTAACTCTATCTTCCATGATAGACATCCCTTTGGGAGTCCGGATGCGTCCAATCATCATTGAACAGAGGTATGTGCCGGCCTACGAGCTGATTGCCGTGATAGATGAAGTACAAGATTAGAACCCCTGGTATCATGACATCTGGAACCTCTTGGAAAATAAGGCTTATCCACCAGGGGCAAATGCTAAAGATAAAAGGCCAATTCGATGAATGGCTGCTCAGTTTATCGTCTGTGAGGGTAAATTGTACAAACGGGGCCATTTGGGGATGCATAAACTGTGGGCTGACACTGAAAAGTCAAAACGCCTAATAGAGGCTATCCATGGAGGAGGGTGCGGAGCGCACATGAGCGGAGTAATGCTAGCTCAGAAAATTCTCAGACAGGGTTACTACTGGTCAACCATGGAGGAGGATTGTATTGGTTTTGTTCGGCGATGCCACAAATGCCAGATCCATGTAAACCGCATGAACATTCCGCCGTCGAAGCTGTACAACATGACTTCACTGTGGCCATTTTCAGTCTTGGGGATTGATGTTATTAGGGCAGTTACTCCGAAGGGGTCGAACGGGCATGAGTATATCTTGGTGGCGATAGACTACTTTACAAAGTGGGTCGAAGCCCAATCCTACGCAATGCTAAAAGCATCACACGTAGCTAAGTTCATCAGGAACAATATTATCTGTCGCTATGGGATCCCGAATGAGATTATTTCGGACAATGGTTCCCACTTCAAGAAGGAGGTGATCGACTTGTTGGAGAAATACAATGTGGCTTTTCATAAGTCATCCACATATCGGTAAACCAACGGAGCTGTTGAGGCCGCTAACAAGAACATCAAGCACATTCTACAGAAGATAGTGGAAACCTACAGGGACTAGCCAGATAAGCTGTCATTTGCTCTTTGGGGCTACCAGACATCAATTCGAACTTCTGCTAGAGCAACTCTGTATTCCTTAGTTTATGGGATGGAGGTTGTTCTGCCTATCGAAGTTGAGGTTCCGTCACTGCGGGTAATGGCTGAGTGCCAGATAACAGAAGCAGATTGGCAGCAGAGCAGATTCGAAGAACTCATGCTTTTCGACGAGAAAAGGCTGAAAGCATTGTATCACGTCCAAGGTTATCAACGCAGGCTTGCCAGGGCTTTCAACAAGAAAGTTAAGTCCAGGAATCTGAAAGAAGGGGATTTGGTGCTCAAAGACAACCGAGCTCCCATCCACGACCCTAGGGGCAAGTTCAGACCTAATTGGACTGGTCCTTACATCATCAAATCTATCTGGTCGGGTGGAGCCGTCATCCTTATGGACCTAGATGGCCTTGAATTCTCCCAACCAATCAACACGGACAAGTGGAAGAAATACTACCCCTGAGCGGCTCGCTAGGCCGAAAACCCGAAAGGGCGGCCTTGGCAAAAGTTAGAGCACAAAAAATTTGAAATGAGAAAAACTAAGCTCGCAAGGTTGAAAACCCAGAAATGGCGGCCTTGGCAAAAGTTAGAGCGCAAAAGGAGAGTGTTAATACTCGAGTGAACCCAAACCAAACTACGTAAGGTTTGATTCCCATCTTTGGGATACGTAGGCAACTTCATTCTGAAGCCCAGCCATAAACACCTCCAAATCAACTGTGTCCATATGACTGTTTTGGTCATCTTTGTCTACATCTAAGAGTTCGGTTGTGATCTCCAGTGCAGTGCTATTCAGACAAGAGGCAACTTTCCAGTTATTGGATTCGAGGTTGTACATCTTAACGATAGTTTCCGGATGTATCCAGTTGTGATCCATATCGAAAATGTTTTTTGGAAAGTTTTAATAAAAGTTGATTTTGTTTAAATTAATCTTTTTACAACTTAGACCCTTTTTGGACCAAAACGGAAAATTTTCAGTACCCACAACCTTCAATTTCATTGATTTCAATATAGAGTTCTCTGACTCTTGATACAAATTGAAGTTGCCTTTTATTACATTCAAAAGAAAATTTGAAAGTACAGATTAAAGCAATAAAGTTGGGGCATAGTCAGGTGTTCCTGCGCCCCTTTCCAGAGCTTGTGGAAGCTTCGGATGCCAAAGTAGGCTCGGTTTGTGCCTCATCCTCAAGCCAAGCTATGCATTCACCAGAAAGGGCACAACTGAAATTGGGAGCAAGGGCCAGAAGTTCTCTTGTCCTCCATGTAGTGGAATACTGAGCTAGCTATGTGCCTCGGATTGGAAATGAAGCTGGGTACTCTATCCCCTCTTCTGGACAAGTCTGGTCGTGGCCGAACTGACGCAGTGTGTCAAGCCAATCAACTGAATGCCAGGCTGGTGAGACATGTTGTAGCTCATCTCAGGCAGATCAAACCAGGGGCAACACCAAGCAATGTCGACAATGGATCTATTGCACATCCAATGGCACCACCACCCCTCGTTCGGAAAGTCAACAAACCGAGGGCGGAAGAAATAGCCGCGCGTTGAATATGCAGGACAAGAGTCCACTACTTTCAACTTCTTCATCAGCCATACCTAGGGAGGGATAAAAATAAGATAGATTAAAGAATAGAGAGGTGTATGAGGAGAAAAAAAGTGAGAAAAGGGTTTTGAGAGAAAAACAGAGCCTGAGGGCCGAGTGATGTGAGAAACACATGTGAGAAGGGTGGGAAACATTACCTGCAACAGTAGTAGACTCCCTGCAAACTTAGTTGTCTCCCGGCGGTGGAAAGCATCCAAGCCCATCAAAGTCTCGGCTAATGTTAGGCCAATGCAGCTTTTGCCCTCTTTCAAGCCTTGAACAACGTCAATCAAACGAATGCTAGACCCTCCAAAGCCAGGGGTAAGTAGAAAATGAGCTAACATACATAAGCAGAGGGCATGTTGCCGAAAGCTTTGCCAGAGACTGTCACCACGGTCGCCGGCGTCAGAAAACCGATGAATGAGATTAGGGATGTCTAACTCCCCGTTGTGAACCAAGGATCGGGCATCATGCAAAGTGAGCCCGCACATCCTTCCCAAAGCTTGGATATGGCCAAAACGGGACTGGGGCAAGATTTCCTTGTCACGCTGGGATTCCATCAAAGCTTGGAATTCTTCGATTGTGGGGCGTATCTCTTGTCCACCAAAGCTAAACACATATGTAACCGGATTCCAATATCTAGTCGTGGCATGGAGGAACAGAAAACACAGCGGAGTTTGGCTCAGCGAGAATAGTACATTTATCCCGAAACCCCAAAAATTCAACTTTTTCGAGCTATCTAAAGTTGCAATCCAATCGGAGAGTTTTTCGGAAAAAAAAAATGGCTCCATTTGGGACAAAAACAGAGCTGGAATAAAGAAACCACGAACCTGGAACTTTTGTAGAAGATAAAGAAGTGAGTGGAAGACAGGTGGCAACAATCTGGAGGTTCCCTGCACTGGTGGCCGACCGGCCACTTTTGTAGCCAACCGGCCAGTACTAGTGGCCGACAACCATTCTTTATGGCCGGCAGCATCTTTTTGTGGCCGATGGCCTTTCATTTTGCCTTCTGGTCCTTCTAAATGTTGAAAATGCCAAGAAACTGTGTTTATTCCACTCTTGGTGCATTTTCTCCAGAATTTTTTGTCAAAATTGCTTATCAAGTTGTAGTTTTGCTTATCGAGTTACAATCTTGCTTATCAAGTAGTGGCTTTGTTTATCGAGTTGTATTTATTTTGGTTGTTGAGTTGTTGTTTCGTTCATTGAGTTGTTTTGTGTTAGTCGGTTCACTACCTAACTAAGCAATTACCAATACAATTTTCAATTTCCATCAAATCCGTTTTTGTGCAAAATGGTGCGATGTGATGCAATGCTCAGAATATAAAATGCAACACTTTTTAGTCAAAAGTTGTTTTCATTCCAATCATGGTTTCTTTTTACAAAAGAGTACAAGTTTTAAGGAAAAATAAAACTGCCTAAGGCTGTACAGTGTGCTAAAACTACTAGCAAAAAGAGAAATAAAGCAAAAACAAAAGAAGGAAAACATCTGAAGTAATGCCACCCATCTCAGGATCGAGAGGCCCTCTTCGTCCTCTTCCTCTTCCTCGGTTGGGCAGACTCATAGTTATCGCCATTAGCCCCACTATCTGAATCTAAACTGGAGCCCCGATCCAGAGCTGTCTCCGCTCCCCTCCTCAGAGCCCTCCTTAACATCGCCACCGCCCTCAGAACCCGAGACGGTGCCGTCACCTCCACCCTCAGATGACTCGGACTATAGGCTCACTAGCTTCTCGCCCTCATCTGTCTCATCATCCTCAAGGATAGGCTCTGGTGAACAGCTCGCAGCATGAGTACGTCTGGCTCCACCTCGGCTGTGTGCCAGAGTCCCTTGTCTCTCTCTCCCTACTGTCGGGAGAGGCACTGAAGGTCCTGCTGTAGCTCCTGTTGGGGCGCCCAGAGGAACTGGCATTTGAAAAGGGACCTGAAAAGGACAGTTTGTCGAATGCATCAGTTGTGGTATGCAAAGATGAGTATAATGTTGAAATGTTGTGTGTAAGAGCAGTATATCAATGCAGTGTTCTCAATGTAATGGAATGTAGTTGAAATGCTAATGCGTTAGCAGAAAATTTCATAGCATGAAGTGCAAACTGAAGGAAACTTACAGGAATCCTGTATAAGCTGAGTAGGTTCAGACTAGTCTAAACCATCCCTATAAGAGAAGCTGCCAGCTCGAGGGTCTGTCCGATATACTCTATAGAGGCCTGCAAATGTGTTGAGATGATTAGTCGTCTACAAAGCATAACCAAAATGAATTGAATGTGCAAAAAGTAAAGCACGATACATACCGGAGTCGAGCCTCGAACTCTAACGAGCTCGTGACCAGGTGGTGGAGGCTCAATGGGAACCTGATAAGTCTCCCCTCTAGATCCCCAGCAAGTCAATATAGTGGGCAGCTCCGGCCACCCCGCCCTCTGCCTCTTCTGGGAGCCTCTCCTATCATGGGTCTAGGCCTGAGTCGTCCTGGATCCCCGGGCTCTCTCCCGGGCAGCTGGAGCTCTGTCTCTCTCACCCCCTCGAGCACCAGTCAGTAGTGGCATGAGGTACATCTGGATAAAGGCAGTGTAATTGCCCTCAAGCCTGAAGAAGTCAGCATCCCAACCTCTCGTGAAGTTGATCATCTCTTGCGTGGTATACCTCTCTGTGATCCTCATGTATAAAGGAGGCGACATCAGAACCACCGGCTTAGGCAAGCCAAGGCTCTGTCGCAGGAAGCGCTCCCCCAAGAACCACGCTAGACAGACCGGGCCCTCTAGCAAAATCTGAAATCGGGACGCCTCCTAAGCACTGGCAAACTGATCTCTGACCTCGGCAGACATCACTGCCCACGGCTGCCAGGTGATCTGCAAATAGTGAATATATAGGTTATTAGCTACCATCAGAGATGCAATATGAAGTAAAGATGAAATGACTGAAAGGTTTGAGTTACCTCTGCTGCGGTCACGGTATCGAAGAACCGGCGGAAGAATGAGAATGACTCTCGGGGCCTCCGCTGACACCTCTCATCATATCGGTGTGAGTATGGCACCATAGGAGGTATCTCTACCTCTGGCTTTGGGGAAAGCCTTAGGAAATAGGTGTACACCCATAGCTACAGAAAGCGGCAGGATAACAATCAGTGTATATCAAATGAGTACAGATAATGTAAAGCAGAAAGCAGAGGGTTTGCAGTGTGCAGTGTACAGTTTGTGTGGTGTACAAAAAGTGTAAAGCAGAAATGTAAAGCAGAATCGTAGGGTTCCCAATAGATGCCCGCTCCGACGAGAAGAAGAGCTCATGTATCCATACAACGTGGCCAACCCTACGCCGCCCCAGTCGTAGAGTCGGACACGAGATAGGTCCACTAGAGCACTCATGAGGTAGAGCCCGACGGTGTTCGCCCGGTCGGCAAACAAATAGTACCAAACAAGAACATGAGGAACCCCTGGGCGTAGTGCTCATTCTCCTCACGAGTCGTCGGCATCCTCCTCCAGAAATGGTCGGTGAACCATATGTATCGCACCATCCCTGATTGGGAGATGGGTGGGCGAATCCCCAGCAAGTAGATCTGGGTGGCCTCCCACTCGCCTATGTCAATGTCATAAGGGATCGGATCACCCCCTACTGCTATGCCGGTGAGCATAGAAAAGTTGAAGGGAGTCATCGTCATCTCCCCTACTGTAGAGAAATGGAGGGAATCGGTGGTATCCCACCACCTCTCTACTAAGGCACCCAGTAGAGGTCAACTGGCGATAAGACGTGTGAGCCCTATGCAAAATGCGCCGAAGCCAGCCTCGTCGACGATATGACGGACTGCGTCAGGCAGCTCCATATACCACTCGCTCGCAGAGATGGTCCTGTATCCACGAAAAGCATGTGAATCTCCCTGTAAGCAAGACAAATAGAAGCAAGGCAGTGTAAGAAATACAGTGCAAGGGTATATGTTCAAGGCAAACAAATGCAAGGCAATGTAGAAGATACAGTATGTAGATGTGTTTAGGATGAATAGATAAAAGGCAGTGTGAGTTATGCAAGGAATGTGATCTACAGTTATACAAGGAATGTGATCTACATCGCGGAAAATAAAGAGGGAGTGTTTACCTCAGAGGTGCCGTGGGATAAGTGTGACTCCAGCTCGCGTAGCAGGAGGTCCTCCGGTGCACCTCGCGCAAATCCTCTGAACTGGCGAATGCCATCGAGAGGCAGCACGTGTACCTCGGGATGGTACGTCGCCGGGTCGAATGGTCAAATACTGAGCGGCAAGGGCTCGAACTCGGGATCCATCTCCATCCCCAGAGGAGCTCCGTCATGTGGGATGTCGTCCGCCATATCAAGAAAAGACAAAAAACGGTCGCAAGTGTGGAAAATGGGCGGGAATGCCAAAAGTCAACTCCAAGAGGTGAAAAATGGAAGAAATTGTCAAGGCTCGGAAAAGGGCACTAAAATCAAGGGAAACTTGGGGGAAACAAACCCCAAGTGATGGAAATCAAGAAGGAGGCACCGAAGACACCTTTTAATCGATTCAAAATGTTGAAAACTACGAGGGTTTCACGAATCGGATGTTTGTGGAATGACTAAAAATGCATTTGAAGCTCGGATCGGGGGAGGAAAAGTGGTCTAGAACACAATGAGGATGTTTTTCAGCAAAGGGGAAGTGAAAATATAGGGTTTGGAACCTTATATTTAAAGACCCGTGGTAAAATCTCCAAAATGCCCCGAATCTGCCATCGGTGGCCGACCGGCCACCCGTGTGGCCTATCGGCCACCATTGGTGGCCGATGAGTTTGATTTGTGGCCGATGGGTGGCTGATGGCCTCCCAAAGTGGTCAGCATGGCCTCCTAAAGTGGCCGATAGTCTATACTTGTATGCTATGCGCATCACATAGTAAAAGTTAGCTAATAACCGGATAAAAACACATGAGGTTTTTAAAACAAGATATCATGTTTAGTAGAGGCCGATCCTTTGATCGGGCGAGCGGGGGTGCTTGTTTAAGGACCTTCCCTTCTCATACCCAAGTTCCCGAGCCGAGACAACTTTGGTGATGACAGACACGTGACTTTTGGCACGAGTCAGGGTTTCTTAAATTTTTTCAAAATAAAATACTTAGGTGGCGACTCTGTAATCTGGCAAAGTAGTCTAGTTTTGGCATTATTTGATTCAAAATTTGATTTTCCAAAATGACTTGCCGGATTGGACTCTTTGATGTTTATCAGTCTCACATTGCACTTTGTGAGATTAGATTCAAAACCGTGACAGGAGTCCGAACTGTAGGAGACCAATTCGCGCCTCTCCAAAAGGGGGGTGTACGAAGAAAGTCGAGTCTACACACCTCATGATATTGTTAAACTGCATGCACTTTGTTTAGATTATCTCTTATGGGCTTCATACTCATCCCTTATGTTGTGTTTGGTCGGGGGATTTGGAGAGAGATTTGGAAAGGCAAAGGGAAAATGTGTGTAAAACTAGGTGAAATGTAGGTATATTTTATTCACATTTCACCTACCTTTTCCATTTCCCTTTCTAAATCTCTTCTCAAATCTCCCAAGCAAACACAACATTAGTGGAAAACATTTCCATGTGATTGTGGTGTGCCTCTATTGAAGTGAAAGCAAAGAGTATCTTTGCACAAAGCTCTGTTTTATTTGTTTTCTTTTTTTAAGCTAAGGGTTATTCGTGTTTGGGTGTGAACACTACTTCTATGTAATTGGGTGAGGCCTTGGAACTTGTAGCCAATAGGGCATTATTTTGTACTTAGCTTACTTTAAATTTTTATCATCACATGCTATAGATTCATATTCTAGAAATGGTGAATGTATGAATACATACTAGAAAAGTCATGAATAAATTAGAGAGGGAATTTGGTGCTTACATCAATGAATGGAATATGTATTTTCTCTCTCTCTCTCTCTCTCTCCTATTAATGATGGAATAATTGAGAATTAGATCATGTTATGATTTAAATTGGGTTATCGGATGTATATTTTTTTGGGGCGTAATTACATGCACAGTTTGTTCCGATCCTCAGTTCAAACCCTAGAATTCAGAGATACATACACATACATACACGCATACACAGATATACAGAGAGAAAGAGGGAGAGAAATTGAAAAAAAACAATCTCGAGATGCCCTAGATATTTGATCTTATCTGTTGAAATTTTGTATGTGTTAGTATCTATTTGTTGTTACCTCCATCACCACTACAACCCCATATACCCCGACTTTCTTTTGTCTGCAATTCCTTCTAACCTTGAACTCCCACTTGCCCCTTGCAATCGTTCCGCAAACCTCGAATCATACTTTGATAGCAGTGGTGGTGGAAGCATGGGATTCATATTCATATTCGAATAGTAATACGAAATGTACGCTAGATCAGACCTCTCAAATAGACCATTGAAATCGATACTACCACCGCACCGCCGCTACCAACAAACAAGCCTCCGACGGTGTTCAATGATCCTTTAATGGTGGAAGGAGCTGAACCATTGCTATACATACTCATATTTCACTGAGAATAGAAGAGAACAATATGCAAGTGACATGTCTCTTTCTTTTGTTTTGGGTGGGTTTGAAGAGAGAGAGAGAGAGAGAGAGAGAGAGAGAGAGAGAGAGAGTGAGTGATGGTGTTGACCAAAAGACAAAGGTGTATACGATATATATACATGGTAGTTTGGTCATTTCGTAGAAGTATGTCCTTATCGACTTAATAGTTTACAGTGTGATTTTTTGGGTAAAAGAAATTCAAATTTGGAATTATGGGCTGAGCACACTAAAAAATATATATAAACCCACAACAATCTCTCACTCACATAATAACTTAAATAAATTAAAAATAACAATAAAATCCTTATTTAAAATTTTAAAAAAAAAGAAAAAAAAAATCACAACTCTCATTCCCACAATTCACTCATACATATCATCACCCATAATTTACTCAATCAGATGTCTATAACTTAGATATATATATATTAAAAATATATATATAAACCCTTAACAATCTCTCCCTCACATAATAACTTAAATAAATTATAAATAAATAAAAACCCACAAATATATATAGATATAAAAAACAACTCCATAACTTAAATAAAAAATAGAAAAAAAAAAAAAAAAAAAAAAAAAGCCCAACAATTCTGATTCCCACAATGCATATATTTAAGACATTTATTTGAAAGAACAAACTTTTTTTATTTTTTATTTTATTCTCACATTAACAGTGTATATTTTTCCCCATAAATGTATGTTTTTCCGCCTAATCAGTCATAGCATAATCATAACATAACCACAATAGTTTGCAACTTTCAACCCCAAGAGGTTTGGTTTAGTAGGAGGAGGAGAAGGCAACTAAAGGACTTATCACCTAAGAGGTTGCAGGTTCGAATCTCATGAATGCCAAACATTCCAAATCTTGGGGCCATTGGAGGTTTGTCCAGTCGTTAATTTCTCAAGATTAGTCGAAGTGCATGTAAGCTAGTCCGAATACGCAGCTATCCAAAAAAAAATAGTTTCCCACTTTCAGTTTAAGCTGTATACCATAGATTCAAAATAATGATAAAACCTAACCCAAAATATAATCCTCTTTTTCCTTTGTTTATTTTTATTTTTATGTAGAACAATAATTTGATTACGTTATCTTTGCTTACTTTAAAATTATTGTGTTATAATTTTCTTCACAAAAATTTACATTAAGATGCAAGTTGTATAATAGGTTATTTATTTATTTATTTGTATACCTAAAAAACAATAGTTGTGAAGACAATAAAGTGGAGCAACAATACAAAAATGAGGACAATTAAATTAACACTCCTCATAAGGTAATATATGTAACGCCCCAAAATTTTCCAACATAATTTAGGTACATCAAGAAACATTCATTAAAGGAATAATAGCAATTCTCCAACTTTCATATCATTGATCATTAAGGTTTGTACAAAATAGTCCCACATGCGAAAATATACATTCAATGATATCAAATACATGAATCTATAGCATGTAAAACGTCAAATCCAAAAAAAATAAATAAAATGCCCTCAAGGGCTTACATATTCCAAGGCTTAAGCCCGGTCACACAAAAATGGTCTCTCAGACCCAAACAGTTATAGCCCTTGGCTAACAAAAATATACCACAACAAAAATAAGAGCCCTATGCTCCCAACACATACATCCACGCCCTAACTTGACAAGATCACCACGTCGTTTTCTGCACTAAAATCTCATAAGGGTGAGCACAAAGTCTAGTAAAAATTTCTGAACAAAGTATATACATTTTATACAAGTTCTGCAATATGATATGCACATGCCATGCTATGCTTTTAAAGAGAAATTCACATTTTTACATCTTGTGAAAATCATCATGCTCAATGATAACTTGAAGTCTCAACCATTCAAAATTTACAATTTAATTCAAAGGGGGCGGTAAATACGACTCAGGTAATCCCTAGGTTGGTGTCTGCAAATAGGCATATCTAGCACTACCAAAACCCCACTTTATCGGTTGCTAACCGGAAGGAAAGTGGTACCTCCTCTGCTCGTGTTTTCAGTCTTTCACCCCAGACACTCAGGCCAACTTAATCAATTTCATCTACACCTCCTATTAGGACTTACCAATGTATTTATCCCAAAATATTACAATAATTCTCATTTCACAATATTTCTTTCTCAATGCAAAGTTTCCAAGTCCAAAAATCACAATTTACCATAGACAATGAATTGAAATGCAATGCAATAATTATCAATGCAATACAACATCCTTTCCACTATCAATTCCTTCATATAATTCAATCATGAAGGTCACAAATTTCCAATTTCCTCATTCCAATGTGATTTCACAAAATAACCACATATCTATTCAATTTCAAAAAAGTAACAATATTTCTCACTTCACATGTTGTCAACAAGTTATTCACTTCAAGACTATGTCTACAATTCCAACAATAATTTCCAAATTTCCACATTTCATATATTCCATGAGATTTGTCATTTACATAACAACAAATAAAATTTTCCAACCATTCATCCACTATGGCATATTAATGAGTGGTAAAAATTCATGGATTCTCAACCCCTTCCAAAATCATCAATTTCTAGGTTTTTGATAAAAAGGGTCATTTCTTTATCTTTTGAAAGCAACTTACCCAAAACATCATCTCTCTCATTAGGTGGTTGAAAGCTCTCAAGAAATAGTTTGGAAAAAGTCAAAAATTAAACCCACTTTTAAAAACTCCTATCATTCTTGAGTCAAAAATCAAAATTTTCTTAATATCATCAGGGAAGTTTCAAAACCACACAAATTTTGTAAAAACATATATATATGACTCTAAGAAAATCCCTACCTCAAGTTTTAAAGGAGAAATGAGGTGAAAACCTCCAAAATCAACGGTGTCAAAGCTCGATCTTCACCGCATATAACGTAGCCCTCAAGAAGTTATCCAACTTTGATGAAGAAACTATGGGAAAAACTCTAATGGAATTAAAGAGATCAAGGATTTGATCTTGTTTGGTATAGGAAATGTAGAGAGAAATGAGAGAAAAGGGTTTTTTTAGAGAGAGAGAGATACAACAAAAGTGAGATACAATCAGCCCAAAGACAAGAAAAAACAAAATTTTCGGACTCACCTACCACCGCACGTGCGGCACCCATGCCCGCACATGCGGAGCATGCCTCCCGCACATACGGCCTTCATCCCCGCACGTGCAGCCCTCCCTCTTCCGCACCTGCTGCTTCACTTGCTTTTATTTCAGTATGCACTTAGGTCACTCCCCTATTTTCCGCACGTGCAGCCTCACCTCCCGCACATGCAGCCCCTCTCCTGCACATGCAGCCCAAGGCCCCACACGTGCGGCCCTGGTCCTCCAACCCAGAAATTTCTCGGCTTAACTCTAGACACTCCGGACCCGACCTCGCACCCTCCGAAACAAGTGAAACTCAACACCAAAATAAACAAGAATAAGAATTTCGAGAAAAACTTCCGAACCCAACAAACCCAAACGATTAACAAGGTTTCAAGTTAAACCTGTCACTCTAACATAGGCAAACCCAATGTAAATGATGAGGGAAAAGGCACACAACATAACCGATCACCACAATATATCTTTTTTTTTTTTTTTTTTAAGTTTGTTTGTATGTAAAAAATGATAAGAAAAAAATATTAACACTTTTTTTTCTTTTTTATTTTGTAACAAGCACCTTTTGGGATATTTGCACTTGATGGGCTATATCTATTGAGTTTTAATTTATCAAATATAGATAGACATTAGGTTCATTAAGAAACATCTTATTAATTGTTAGTATTATTTGATTAGTTAGAAATCAAGTTTAGTATTTCAAGAAAAATATATCATTTGGATGATTAGAACATTTTGTGAATATTTGCTTTGAAGTATTATTATCTTTACTTATAAAATTTAAGAAGATGATCTCTATGCATTGTAATTATAATTTTATGAATTAACTTAGAACTTAAAGCATTATTAAAAAAAAATTACACATTATTAAACCAGTCTTGTGCATAGCACAAGTTTGCCTTCGTATGTTGAAAATTGGGACGAAGAAATAAGAAAATAGAGCTTTTGAAATAATAATAATAATAAACAAAAGGTAGCAGAGAAATCGAAGAGAAAGGAAAAAAGAATAGACAGAGGATTGTGTTACTATAGAAAACAGAGTTTTTTGAATCCAATTTATGCAAAACCCTAGTTTATCTTCTTAATCATTCATAATCTGCATTTTATTTTAGCCTAATACAGTTATAATTTGATGTAAATTTTGGCACAAAGTGTGTATAGTGCAAAATGGGAATGATTTTTCTTTTTTTACCCTCATTTTGTCATTTTCTTGTTACACGACTAGATTCTATTAAAGATTTAAACAATAGAGTAACAGAAGGAGGACATTGACACTTGTGTAGTAACCAAAGTAGGATTTAACCAAAAGAGCAGGGGTTGACTATCATGATTTCATATGCTCAGGCCAAAGTGAGATTTGGTGTAAAGTGCAGGGGTGCAAAGTGTAATTTAGCCTATTTATAATATTTACGAAATTATATCAAATTAAACAATCAATTAAATAAGTAATAACTTAGTAAATGTGTGGTATCTCCTCAAAGGATATTCGAGCTTGCCCAACAGTTCAAAACCCCGTCTGGTTCACTAGCGTGTAATGTAAAACAAATGAGAGTCCAAATCTAGTAAATCCATAGAGAAATCAGTAATTATAAGAAATACCAAATATGAACTGCATCACCAAACTCAGAGTCACCACTGAATTTTTTGGGAAAACTAGGAAATCCTAACTCATGCGAAAAACCACTTTGTTCGTCACAACCAAAGTGTATCAGTTCAGGAGTAGGTATGAGAGGAAAAGGTCAAAAATTGAGTACCCCCGCTCACCCGATCAAAAATTGACCTTTACTAGTCCTTGATATGAGAATTATTAACACAATATGATCATACAACCCACTTATAAATGCTATCTTTATTATGGGGAGCAAACAAATGTAGATTAGATCACCTACTTTAGAGTGTTCTAATCTCTCCCCATTTGAAAAGGGTTTTAAAGTAGAAAACTCATGAAAATAAGATAACTAATGCGTGAAGAGATCAGAATCATCCCAACTTAGGCAATAAAGCCTCCATTCAATAAGCAATCATAGAGGTATAACACATAAACATGTAGTCTCATGGTAGCATGCTATACCTAATAAGGAGCAAACACATACAGGATGCAAGAGAAAAGAGAAAGGCTCACCAAGTACTCCTCTGTACCATGCTATGAGTGTAAAGGGTTAGAAATCAATGCATTATCTTAGATGCAAGAAAAATGATATGCAAAGAAAAATGAAAAGGATACTCACCGAGTACACCAACAAAGAGCAACAAAGGACAACTAATTAGAAATATGCAACTAGGTTACCAACAACAACAATAATGACCTCAAAATCTCAAGAAAACTCCAACAATAAAGGAAAAGAGATAGAAGATGCAATAAGCTCAAGAATGGAAGTATGGATTACCTCTAAGCTGGTAGAGATAGGGCCCAAACAAATCATAAACTCCAATCCAAGCTCCCTCTAGCCTGTAGAGGTCTCTAACTCCAAGTCTCCAAGCAAAGGACTGAAGAAGATGGTCCAGGAGTAATGAATATCAATCTCCAAATCTCATCAATTCTCACTCAAATTAATTAACTAGCTTACATGACCTAATTAACTAATTAAATTACAGTATGGAATTGGGGA
This sequence comes from Camellia granthamiana, assembly GCA_036172215.1. NCBI lineage: Eukaryota > Viridiplantae > Streptophyta > Magnoliopsida > Ericales > Theaceae > Camellia > Camellia granthamiana. The sequence continues at coordinate 19,127,157 of CM069914.1, forward strand.
TTGGGGAACTTGAAAATCATAAATATCAATTTTTGGGAACCAACCCCCAATTCTCCAAAGATAGGGGTTTAAATAGGTTTAGGGGGCTTAGAATATGCCATTTGATCCCCTAAGATCCGGATGGCATATTCCAAGCTACTAGTGGACATCTCATGAGAAACCTGTTTGGCTAATGTGAAATAGTATTTGTCGGATAACACTTGTTCAACTAGGCAATAGTTGTCCTGCATGTTTCCTCCAAAATCTGTTTGGCTGGACAAAAACGATCCAGGCATGCTCACCTGGACAACACCTATCTAGACATGCTTGCCCTTCTCCAAGTTGTCTGTTGCTTTGCTCAAAAGTTGTTTGGCGTCTCAAGTGTTGTCTGGCCAATTTTCTCAGAAAGTTTTCCCTATCTTCTCATTCATTTGGGCTTTCCAAGCTCTCTTTTCTAACAAATAGATCAATCATTTTGGAAAACAGAATGCCAAGAACGGCCAAAATGAACGAGAAGGTACCACTCACCTTTAAAAACATTTTTGAAAATAGGTTTTGAAGGTCCAGAAAACTCTTTGGCCAAAACGAATATAGAAAGGCTCGTCTCTCTTCATTAGGGATAGCAATGGGGGTTAATCGGGTGGATATTAATTCCTCATCCCCATTTCCCTATAATTATTTTTTCCTATTCCCCATTTCCTATGGGTACTACCCTCTCCATATCCAAATGGGCTTGGATTTTCCCCAACCCAACTTGAATTTTTTTTTTTTTTTTTTTTTTTTTTTTAAAGATTCACAACCAAAGCTAAATAAACATTCAATCTTATTTTATTTTATTTTATTCAACAACAAAATCAAATACACATTAATTAATATTGTCACATTATTCTTGTCAAATTTTATGTATAATTAGAATTTTTTTTAATTTATTCAGAAAAATTCTATTCCTACAAAAAAATTTCATCTTCTTTTTTAATTTTTTTAATTTTATGTATCTCCTTCCCCTCTCCATTAATTGATCTTCGATAATCTGAAAGTGAGTTGCTGCTCTCGTTTTCATCTTCTTCTTCTTTCTTTCTTTCTTTTTTTTTTTTTTTTTGAATTTTTATTTGCATTTATAGAATGAATTTTCTTGTTTCAATATCTTCTACAATTGTTTTATTGGATTTCTCTTTGATTCGATGGTACCTTAGATTGAATTTCCCAATTTTCATCTTAACTAGTGATCACCTTAATTAAAATTTTGTACATTTTTGTCTTCAATTTTCATGTTTTGGTTATGATTAATCGCGCGTTTTTTATCGATAGTCACAATCTTATCGCTGCTAGATTGTCGACATCGTAAATTGTCGTTCTGTAGTGAAAGGATGATAGAGAGTGAGAATTAGAGCTCTAGTTATAAATAAAATAGTGAAAACATATGGAGAAATTATTTTTCGATGTACTTAATATAAAATTTAAAAAATAAATAAATAAATAAATATATGGAGAAATTAATGGGTACCCGTCCCCGGTGGAGATTTAAAGAACATCACTTCCCCAACTTGACGGACAAGAAAAAAGGAGAAAACCCATGTATTTGGGTTGAGTCTCCATGGATACCCACAGAGTAAGTTATCCATTGCCATCCCTACTCTTCATCCCTGACTTGTTGCTTGGAACGATCTTTGTTTTCATCATCGGGAGCTTTTCATGGAGCGCCCAAATCTTAAGACCAGTGAAAAATAAGGTGTCTACAGAATGTTAATAACAACTTAAATACAATGAGTTAGTTTTTCAGACATACATCCAAGGAATCATCAACAAACCATTTATTGTCCAACCATTACCATTGTTGAGTTGGTGCATTCAATTCCAAAATGTAATTGCACTTTAATAATATTATCACCAATATTAATATATTTTTGTCTTCCGTTAACCCTTGAATTCCCTTAATACCATCTCAATAGTTGCAGTGTTGGCCCCCCTTCTCCCATCTCCTCTCTCTCTTGACATGTTGAAGGCATCCACAAAAAAAGAAAATGATTTGGAGTCCTAAAAACACCCCCCTAATCCCCCTAATTTCCAATTTGGGCAACTGTTTCTTTTTTCTTTTTTTTTTTTACTTGATATGGAAATTAGGGGGATAAGGGGGGGTGTTTTTAGGGGGCCACAAAAAATCATCAAATTTGAAGAGCATGCAGGTGAAGTGCCTTTTTCATTATACATTCGCATTAGTTTTTTTTTTTTCAATTTTTATTTGTGCATGTTACTCAGATGTCATATTGTGGTTTGATATTTTTTTTTTTTTTTTATCGACCAAAAAACTTTTATTGATGAAAAAAAAAATATGAACTTTTTTTGATCGATATATATTGTGGTTTGATATATGACCTTAAAATTTTAGAGATTGCATTTTGTACCATGATCTATTGCATTTGAGACCGAGATGTAATATTGGATTCTTGTGGATTTGAAGAAAAATAATGTTAGATATATAATTGCCCCTTTTTCCTCAATTGATTCCTTGTAAAAAATAAAATAATAAATAATAAATATATATATATATATGGGTTCAACTCTTCATCCCCACCTCTATGTGGGTCTTTTTCCCCTTTATTTGGGGGATCTTTCTTTGGTGATTTTAGATTGTTGAATTTGTGCTATGCTTGTGTAAACGTATTATTAAACTTTCTTTTATAACTGAATGTATGATGTAAGTCTAATGATATTTATAAATTAATCCTACCATTGAAACTTAAATAAATAAATAAATATTGGCCCTTGGATCTATTTTGAGAAAGTAACATTCAGCTTCTTTGGTTTGAGTTTTCTGAATTTACTTTTCAAAAAATTAAAACTTTTTATTTTTCGTGTTTTTTTGTTTTTACTGATTTTTTTAATATTTTAAGCATTTTTTTTAATTTTTAGATATACCTAACATAAATACACTTAAAAAATATAATATTTGTGAAAAAATCTTTAAAATATTCACTAAATACCAAAAATATAAATATATATATATATATATGAAAATTCAGTACATTTTTTGTATTCTAGAGTATTTATTAATTTTTAAAAATATTTTTTTACAAATATTTTACGTTTTAGATATATCTAAGAAAGATGCATCTAAAAAAATAAAAATAAAAAATTGCTTAAAATTTTAAAAATATTTACTAAACACAGAAAAAAAAATACAAAAAACAAAAAACTTAATTTTCAAAAAATTGAATCAAGAAAAATGAAACCAAACACAGTGATTGATTTTTTTATTCCATTCATCATGGTTTTCATAAGGGTAAATTACAATAAATCCCTCTCAACTATTACATTTCTTCACTTTATACTCTTTTTTTTTTTTTTTTTTAACACAAAAAAAAGGAGGTTCTGAGGGGGCATCACAACCTCCATAGGCCCAAGCCCCAAGGTAGCCGGTTGCCAGCCTGATTTAACCCAACCCACGGAAAGGGACCTACCACCGAGGCACCAGTGGAGCTCATCAACCGCCCCAGCCATGGACAAGTTCCGATCGGAGTACAGCGCAAGATCTCCGCAGAGAGCCCCTGGAAGTCTCAAGATTTTCGCGCCTCCCAACAGTCGAACTTAACTCATGGCTGTGGGAAGACAATGCCTTCACCACTGGGCCACCACCCTCCGTGGTCTTCACTTTATCCTTTGAAGTTTAAAACCAAACACTTAACTTGTATGTATGTGTGGTTGACATTGTTAAGTTAACAAAACAAAAAAGAAATTAATTTACTCTTTTTTTTCCCCTCAATAATTATGTACCCTTCCATTGTCCAATCTCTCTTTTTATGATAAGCGTCATCTACGTTACTAAAATGTTATTTGGATTTTGTTTATTTTGCATACTTTTAACTATTTATAAAAATATATATATATATATAAAAATAAAAAATAAAAAAGAAATAATATGAACAAAATAAATAGGGCTGAGCAAGAAATCCGTGAAATCCGTAATCCGATCTAATCCAGTAAATTTGGATTGGTTTTTTGAATCTATGGTTCGTTTCCGGATTGAAAAATTAAAAATTCATAGTTCACGGATTGGTTCTCAATTGAACCCCACGGTTCCGAATTGGAACCGATCCGGACCATATACAAATAGTCTATATTTTTATTATACACCCTCCTATATAGTATCTTCTCTTATTTCATATAAAACTTAAATCCAAACTTAAACTCGTATATCTTATTTTATTACTTTTGTTTGCTAGTTTTTAGTATTAATTTGTAATGGTCTAAATACTATTGTGAAACTAGTTTTCTTATAATTATTTAAATTCTAGAACAATATGTCGCTATTATGAAAAAACATGTTGCTATTGTGAAACTAATATGGTACTATACTTATATTTTTATGAAAGTAAAGTGTTATATATATTTTTGTTATTTAATTATGTAAATCCGTGGTCTTAAACCGATCCAATCCGTATTTAAATGGATTGGTTCCATGATTTAAACGGATTGGATTGGTTTCAATTTTTTAAGAACTGTAGATAACGAATTGATCTTGATTTTACTCCAATCCGAACCATACTCACCCTTACAAATAAATATACATATCAAATAAAGGAACATGTTTAGTTGATTCCCAAATAGCCCCTAACATGTACACTGTCAAACCCACCATCTACTAGCACTCTCACAATAATTTGAATAATCTTCAACACAACTCCCATAACCCCACCGTCACGGTTGAACTTGAACAACCCTGCAAACCATGATCAGTTTCCTGTTGGAAAAAATAATTTTTGGGGACTTTAATTTAATATTAAAGTGTGGTGACTTTAATTAAATATTAAAGTGGGTCCTAATCATTTTTTGTGTTGGATCCAAGTGAGCCAAAAACTATTGGGTTTTGAATAAGAAATTGCCAAGAAATTGCTTCATGATGTTAGATTCATGAATAGGATTTTAAAGAGTATTTAAATCTTTTTTCTTGGCTAAAGGGTATAAATCCTTTGGGCATCCATACTTTTCATTTTGTGGAAAGGGGTTATGGATACTTGGTGTTTTAATGACTAGCCTTAAAGGCTAGAGGCTCTTCCTCTCTCCCATATACATGTATAAATTGAGACCCTCCTGTCAAGTTTCAATATAGAACTTTTTGCTTCCATTTTACAAGTCAGTTTGCCAGATAGTTCCTATTGTGAGAGAGTGCTGCCATTGTTTTGTTCGCTAAGCTAGACAGATAGTGCTTCTGTCGTAGCTGGTTTTGACCGTCGTATCCTGGGAGACAGACGCCGGGTTTCCTCAAGCACTCGACCCGTGAGGCGGCGAAATCTGTTTTAAGGAAACTGCTTCCGTGCAGGCTTCGGTTTCGTCTCTTTACCATTTTATTGTTTTGTGTATTTCTGTTGAAATTTAGTTGTAATTATCAGCATATGTTCTTGATATATAATTTGTTTTCTTCATAAATCTATTTCTTTAATTTCATAATTTAAACAACAAGCTTAAAACAGATTTTATATATATTTTCTATGAAATTGATCGAATAGATTTATATAGTCTATTAGGTAAGCTTTGTATAATGTTACTAGGAACTATTGCGGAATTACTCACTATTTCAATGATTGTAAATTATGCAATGTTATTCTCTAATTGCTTAGTTTAATTAGAATGCTCTATTATAATTTGCATACTTAATTGTATTAGTATGATCTTGTTTTATGCGTATGGTTCATCATTCCCCTACCATGATTTACATGAATTTTAAGGTTATAAAATATAATTTATGGATGTTGCAATTTTGACATGCTAATTCTATTCTAGTTTTAATTTGTTACATGCTTATTATTTTCTAGACTAGATTACATAATTTAATGTATTTTGGAGTTATAGAATTTTTATGAATTGTGTACATGATTAATCTAAATTATTTAATTGGGTGCATTAATCTAAATTATTTAATTAGGTGCATTAATCTGAGTTATTTAATTGGGTGCATTAATCTGAATTATTTAATTGGGTGCATTAATGTGAATTATTTAATTAGGTGCATTAATCTAAATTATCTAATTGGGTGCATTAATGTGAATTAATTAATTGGGTGCATTAATCTAAATTATTTAATTAGGTGCATTAATTTTGAATTTAACTTATTTATTTGGAGTTAATAGTTTAAATGTTTATTATGAATTAATTTCATTTATAACCCATGAGTATAGAACTTTATTTTAAAGTTTTAATTTAATTGGCATTTTAATGCATTGGTTACTTTTATAAATAGTTGGCTAGATGGTTTCAATTATTTATTATAATTAAATTTTTAGATTATTTGTTTGTATTTTGTTGTGGGTTGCTACTAACTTTCTTTGTAGGGATACCAATGCGAAAAACAAATATAAAACCAAATGAATAGTATTTGGGATGTAAAAACAAAAATGTTTGGACTACTAACGTTTGTGTTGAATAGGAATACCTAAGCGTGGAAAAGCTTTTGGACTAAATAGAATCCTTATGGATTGGTTATTTTATCAAAATGTTTGAAGCATGTTTGCTTGAGATGTAGTTGGTTTGTTTACCAATTTATAGTAGCAAGTTTTATTTGCTTATATTGTTGTAGCAATTGTTTTACATTGCCTGTAAAAGTTTTGGACCTTTTAACCTAGTTCATCCCTAAGAAAATTTAATTCTTAAAATTGTTTATCACGGACTAGGAGTCAACATGCTCTTAAAAGTTTTGTCAAAAGGTTAACTGGGTTTTAAGTGGGACCGATGTGACCCCTCCAGTCTTCCTGGGAATTTTCTTGACCATGTTCGATTCTAAGTTTTGTGGTGAGACTAATTTTTGAATTAATTTTTCTTCTAAGGGATTTTCTAAGGGTTAAGTTTAATTTCTGGAAACACAGAAGTGATATTCTGGTGTAATTTTCAGAAATAGAAACTATCACTGATGCTGCTGCTGCTGCTAATGTTGGTAGGGATTTGAACCCCGGGGCAACTGGATTGCCAACCCCTACTACTGTGACCTCTGTAGTCAACCCTGGTGTTACTCCGGCTGTTCCGGGAGAACCGCTTAGTCACCATGAGCGCCCGAAAAAATTTGCTGGGGAAAACTTTAAGAGATGGCAGCAAAAGATGCTGTTTTACTTGACCACGCTAAACCTTGCCAAGGTTCTGAGTGAGGATCCTCCAGCCGTGGCAGAAAATGAGCCTGACAGGCAGAAAGTCATGGCGCTTGACACATGGAAGCAGACAGACTATCTTTGCCGGAACTATGTGTTCAACAGCTTGGCAGACTCACTCTATAGTGTGTTTTGTTCCAAGAGCTCAGCAAAAGAATTATGGGAATCTCTGGACAAAAAGTACAGGACTGAGGATGCCGGGGCAAAGAAATTTGTGGTTGGCCGTTTCCTTGATTTTAAAATGGTAGATTCTAAAACTGTGATAAGCCAAGTCCAGGAGTTCCAAGTGATCTTGCATGATATTCATACTGAGGGGATGCCTTTGAACGAGTCATTCCAAGTTGCTGTGATCATTGAGAAACTTCCCAATGGTTGGAAGAATTTCAAGAATTACTTGAAGCACAAGCGCAAGGAAATGTCTGTTGAAGAGCTGGTTGTCCGATTCCGAATTGAAGAGGATAATAGAAAGAAAGGAGGGAGTACCTCCTCAGTAAAGGCCAATGTCGTTGAGCATGGCAAATCTTCTGGGATAAGGAAGAAGCCCCCTGTGAACAAGAGCTCTAAGCTGGGGCCAAGGGGTGGTGTTGCAAAGAAGTCGGCTTACAAGCCGCAGGAACCAGGTTATCGGTTCTTTGGGAAGTGTTATAACTGTGGTAACGAGGGGCATCGGGCTAGTGACTGCCGCAAGCAGAAGAAGCCATACAAGACCAAACCTCGTGCTCATATGGCAGACTTACAAGAGCACTCCTATGAGGAGGATGATATGCACTTGTCTGCCGTTGTCTCTGAGGTGAATCTGGTGGGTTCAAACCCAAGAGAATGGTGGATTGATACTGGGGCAACACGCCACATCTGCTCCGAGCAGAAGTTGTTTACAACTTTCGAACCAGTTACAACCGGTGAGAAGTTGTTTATGGGAAACTCTGCTACCTCGATTGTTGAGAGGAAAGGAAAGGTGGTCCTGAAGTTGACGTCAGGAAAGGAGCTGACCTTGAACGAAGTCCTGTATGTTCCGGACATTCGTAAAAATCTTGTCTCAGGGTCTCTGCTTAGTAAACATGGTTTTCGCATGGTTTTTGAGTCCGACAAGGTCGTTCTTACCAAAAGCAGAATGTATATGGGTAAGGGTTATATGTTGGGGGGTATGTTTAAACTCAATGTTATGACTGTTATCCCAAAGATGAATAAAGGTGCATCTTCTTCTGTTTACATGCTTGAGTCTTCCAATTTTGTGGCATGGTAGACTAGGACATGTGAACTTTGAATCTTTACGTAGATTAATCAAGTTAGATCACATACCATCTTTTAAGATTAATCCGAAACAGAAGTGTGAAACTTGTGTTGAAGCGAAGTTGACAAGATCTTCGTTTCATTCTATTGAAAGAAGTTTAGAACCGTTGGATTTAGTGCATAGTGATGTGTGTGACTTAAAATTTATACAATCACGTGGTGGCAATAAGTACTTCATCACTTTTGTTGATGATTGCACTAAGTATTGTTATGTCTATTTGCTCAAAAGCAAAGATGAGGCGATTGACAAGTTTGTTCTTTATAAGAATGAAGTTGAGAATCAAGTAGGCCGCAAGATTAAGGCTCTAAGAAGTGATCGTGGTGGTGAGTATGAATCTCCGTTTCTTGAGACTTGTGCTCAATCTGGGATTATCCACCAAACCATGGCGCCTTATTCTCCTCAGTCTAATGGGATTGCTGAGCGGAAGAATAGGACGCTAAAGGAAATGATGAATGCAATGTTGATAAGTTCTGGATTGCCACAGAACTTGTGGGGGGAAGCAATTCTCTCTGCAAATTACATTCTGAATAAAGTACCCCAGAAGAAGGTGGACAAGACGCCGTATGAGTTATGGAAAGGCGTTAAGCCTTCGTATAAATTCTTACGAATGTGGGGGTGTCTTGCAAAAGTGGCGATTCCTACACCCAAACAGGTTAGGATAGGCCCGAAATCTGTGGATTGTATATTCATTGGTTATGCACATAATAGTAGTGCATATCGGTTTCTTGTTCATAAGTCTGAAATTCCAGACATACACAGGAATACCATCATGGAGTCAAGGAATGCATGTTTCTTTGAAGACATTTTTCCTTGCCGGACCCATGCAGGGGTTCCAAGGTCTTTGGAGCAATTTGATGAGCTTGCTAGTGAGGATGATCATGTTGATGATCCAGGTGATGATCAAATTGAGGTTTTAGATGAGCCCAGAAGGAGTAAAAGGGCTAGGACATCCAAATCTTTTGGTCCAGACTTCTTGACTTATATGGCTGAGAACGAACCTCAAACTTTCCACGAAGCTGTGACTTCTCCTGAGAGTCCTTTATGGAAAGAAGCGATCAAAAGTGAGATTGACTCCATCTTACAGAACCACACCTGGGAGTTGGTAGATTTACCTCCAGGTTGTAAGCCTTTAGGCTGCAAATGGATTTTTAAACGAAAGATGAAGGCCGATGGGTCTATTGACAAATATAAGACGAGGCTCGTTATCAAAGGGTACAGGCAACGAGAAGGCCTAGATTACTTTGATACGTACTCACCTGTAACTAGGATAACATCCATTCGCATAGTGATTGCGATAGCAGCTTTGCGCAATCTTGAGATACACCAGATGGATGTAAAGACAGCTTTCTTAAATGGGGATTTGAATGAAGAAATCTACATGGAGCAACCTGAAGGGTTTTCAGCTCCAGGACAAAGCAAGAAAGTCTGTAAACTTGTCAAATCTTTGTATGGTTTGAAGCAAGCGCCTAAACAATGGCATGAGAAGTTTGATAATGTAATGTTGTCAAATGGGTTTCGAATCAACGAATGTGACAAGTGTATTTATGTCAAAGACACTGACAGAGGTTATGTCATTTTGTGTCTATATGTTGATGATATGCTCATTATAGGTAGTAACGATGAAATGATCAAAACTACCAAGAAGTTGTTAAACTCTAAATTTGACATGAAGGATATGGGCATTGCAGATGTTATTCTGGGAATTAAGATTACCAGAATCTCTGGCGGAATTGTACTTTCTCAGTCTCATTATGTTGATAAGATACTTGAGAAGTTTAGTGGATCAGATACGAGTGTGTCATCGACACCTGTAGACTTAAGTCTACACTTTACCAAGAATAATAAAGAGAGTGTCTCTCAGTTAGAATATTCTCGGGTAATTGGAAGTTTAATGTATCTAATGAGTTGTACTAGGCCAGATATAGCTTACTCGGTTAGCAGGCTTAGTAGATACACAAGTAATCCTGATGCTTCTCATTGGAAGGGCATTGTGCGGGTGTTAAGGTAGTTACGCTACACTCGGGATTATGGGCTGCATTATACTCGATATCCAGCGGTACTTGAAGGATATAGTGACACGAATTGGATATCAGATATAAAGGACTCAAAGTCCACTAGTGGATATGTGTTCACTCTTGGTGGGGCAGCCGTGTCTTGGAAATCTTCCAAGCAAACGTGTATATCTAGATCAACGATGGAATCAGAGTTTATTGCTTTGGATAAAGCAACGGAAGAAGCAGAATGGCTTCGCCATTTCATTGAAGATATTCCACGTTGGTCTAAACCTGTGCCAGCTATTTGTATTCATTGTGATTGTCAATCTGCAATTGGTAGGGCACAGAGTAATATGTATAATGGAAAGTCTAGACATATCCGTCGTAGACATAATTCCATACGACAACTACTCTCGAATGGAGTTGTCTCTTTAGACTATGTAAAGTCTAAGGACAACATTGCGGATCCGCTAACCAAAGTGTTAAGTCGAGTGTTAGTCGAAACGTCGTCAAAAGGAATGGGGTTAAGGCCTTTGGAAGTTACCGGAATGGAAACCCAACCTAGTTGACTGGAGATCCCAAGATCTAGGTTCAATGGGACAACCTAATTGCGTGTAACGGTGGTATGTCACTGAGGAGGTTAAACCTCCAGCCATTCCTTCTATCAGTGATACCTGCAAGTGTAGAGAATAAGCTGAGCTTTTAATGACTCTTATGTATTAAGCTGTTGAGCTAAGTATTGCAGGATACTTTAGTAGAGTCACCTATGTGAGTTTGAAGTGGGGCCGCTTCTAGAAGAATTGGGCAGGCCAAGATTCTTTGAAACCACTCGCTGAACCAGGCTAGTGTCCAGGGCCACACAGGGCACACCAGTGAGAACAGAATGGTGGTAGGAGTAATTCCCGTGTGAGATCTATTGTTTCAGTTTACATAAACGGCAGAGCAGTTCAAGATGTCTTATTCACTGATCAGCCAGTAAACTCGATAGGTTTTCACTGGGAGAGGTTCAAAGCCAAAAGCTACCTTCTCTGATGTCGGGGTTAGTCCGTTGTACTCTCTCTCAGAGTCTTTATTGCTGAACGATGTCCGTTTGTTGAGTCATTCGGTCAATTTTTATTCATGTGGGGGATTGTTGGAAAAAATGATTTTTGGGGACTTTAATTTAATATTAAAGTGTGGTGACTTTAATTAAATATTAAAGTGGGTCCTAACCATTTTTTGTATTGGGTCCAAGTGAGCCAAAAACCATTGGGTTTTGAATAAGAAATTGCCAAGAAATTGCTTCATGATGTTAGATTCATGAATAGGATTTTAAAGAATATTTAAATCTTTTTTCTTGGCTAAAGGGTATCAATCCTTTGGGCATCCATACTTTTCATTTTGTGGAAAGAGGCTATGGATACTTGGTGTTTTAATGACTAGCCTTAAAGGCTAGAGGCTCTTCCTCTCTCCCCTATACATGTATAAATTGAGACCCTCCTGTCAAGTTTCAATATAGAAATTTTTGCTTCCATTTTACAAGTCAGTTTGCCAGATAGTTCCTATTGTGAGAGAGTGCTGCCATTGTTTTGTTCGCTAAGCTAGACAGATAGTGCTTCTGCCGTAGCTGGTTTTGACCGTCGTATCCTGGGAGACAGACGCCGGGTTTCCTCAAGCACTCGACCCGTGAGGTGGCGAAATCTGTTTTAAGGAAACTGCTTCCGTGCAGGCTTCGGTTTCGTCTCTTTACCCTTTTATTGTTTTGTGTATTTCTGTTGAAATTTATTTGTAATTATCAGCATATGTTCTTGGTATATAATTTGTTTTCTTCATAAATCTATTTCTTTAATTTCATAATTTAAACAACACTTCCAACATCCGCGAATGACCACCACCTTGAACAAACAACCACCACAAGAGTTCTCCGAAATCAGATCTTTGCCACTAATTTCCTTCAATTTTTTTGTTTGTTGTTGTTTCTAAATGGAAAGAATTGGGGTGAGCTGTGGTTAGGAAAAATATGAAGGGTAAAAAGTACTTTGCCTTTGTGGTTGATGCTGAAATACTTTATCGTTATAGTTTAAATAAATATAGATATATATATATATATATTTTTTTTTTTTGATTTTGGAGAAATATACAATCACCACACCGTTAACAATAAACGTTAAAAAGACCAATTTATTTTATTTTTTTTTATCAACAACGAAGAATCCTTTATTGATGATGGAGAACCTCACACGAAGGAAGAAAACATCAACAAAAAAGGGAGAGATGATGCAAAAGCCATCATAGCGAGACAATCTGATCCCAACTAGGTTGGCATTAAGCAGCTCGCACAATCACATCGCAAAAAGACTAATTTACCTTAACATAAAAAAGCTATTATCTCTCTCTTCTCTTATACATATAATTTTCTATATTAATCACATATTTAACAAATTAAATCATAAATTAACTTAAACACCCTAATCTATTATCATAGAATCACCTTAATGAATTTTTAACTTAATTTCCTATCTAATAACATTTTAAGGCATATATACAAATATATATATATATATATAATTAAACTATAAATTAATCTAAACACATTTATTACCATAAAATCAAATCATAAAATTACTTTAATCTATTTTTTAATTTTTAACCCACTTTGTTTATTTAATAACATTTTAAATATATAACAAATTAAATCGTAAATTAAACTAACCACCCTAATTTATTATCATAAAATTACCTTAATTAATTATTAATTTTTAACTTCATTTCTTATTTAATAACATTTTAAATTATATATATACAAACACCTATCATTTTTTTATTTTTTATTTTAATTTTATTGTTTGTTGATTTATTTAATTTTGTTTCTACTCTATTATACAATTTGTTAGGAACATTGCAATATCTATTACTGGTTACCTCTATTTATAAAGTTTTAATTTTAAATTTTATGATTTGATTTTATGGTAATAAATGTGTATAGTTAATTTATGTTTTAATTATATATTTGTATATATAATTTAAGTTTTAATTTTAAATTTTATGATTTGATTTTTTTGGTAATAAAGGTGTTTATATTAATTTATTGTTTAATTATATATTTGTATGAGTTGGGCTTCTCTGGATTGGAGAGGTGTTGTTCAACCCAATGGGCCCACTTTTGGATCTCGTTTCGATAATCCAAACCGTTTATACTTAAATGTTCATCGAGTACATCATTTCTACAACAACAAAAAAAAAAAAAAACAAGTAGATCGGATAACGACAACCACGTGTTCAGATCAGTTTTATATGAACTATTTATTTTGTCACTATTCATGTTTCCGAATACGTGATTGTCGTTATCCAATCGACTTAATTTTTTACAAAGATGATGTACTCGACGAACCCTAAAATATAAGCAGTTCGGATTATCGAAACATAGCCCAAAATTGGGCCCACTGGGCCGAACAACATCTCTTTAGTCCAATTGTGGACTGGAGAGAAGTTCATCTCTATTTGTATGTATAGTAGTAATTTATATAACTAGTGGCAAATGAGTCATTTTATCTCATATAGGACTTAATAGGTTATAAGAATTTTCATAGGTCTAAATGGGGGCATAAGTTGTCTAAAAAAAAATTTCTAATAAGTGCCCCAAGAAATTTAGTGAAAAGTCCGGTTTGAGAAACTTGTTTACTAAAAAAATCCTAGGCAATTTCTTATAGCAATATAAGTCCTATTTATGTATGAAGTTATTCTATAAGATCCTATTTTTGAAAATCTGTGATTTTCTTTAACTTTTATACCCTTTTTCCTTTTTATTACATGGCATATAATTATATTGTTTCCTTATATATGTTTTTCTACATATTTATTTATTTTGGTGGCCAACATATTTATTTGGAAAGGTCAAATATCTAACTTGTTTTTTGCATTTTTCTATTGCAGTTTGTCCATTCAAATTTGTGGGTTCTCAAATGTGAAGGTTGTCGGACCACGGAAGGCCGTTCACTGTTCATTGTTTATGTATGATCATTCTTAGCAATCTCTACCGTCATTTTGGTGTTTTGGCTATTCAAAAAATTCACCATTGGAGGTATGTTCTCAATTGTGTGTTGATTATTTTTTTGTTTTTAAAATACCATTTCGTTACTAGCAGTACTGATGATTCGTTTGAGTTTTATTTTATATTTTGGATTCAAATTGTGTTGAGATTCTGTTTTAGATTAATCTCACTGTCACATTTCACATATTTAAGTATGAATATTTACATTTACAATTTTATGAAAAATGTGAATTTTTATATTCTTAATTAAATGTTTTAAAGATGTAATAGTGTTTAAAAATGTGAAGTTTATACTTACAATTTTTGTGTCTCATATTTAAGTATGAATATCTACACTTACAACTTTACATTGTAAAACATTTAGGGTGAAACATTAATAAATCTCAAGTAGTGATCGTATAAACGGTTGAAATTTTTCATTTTTTCTTATAGACCCAAAAGTCTCATTTTAGTGTGAATTAGATAAATTGCCAAGCATAAACACGTGAGAGTTATGTGTTAAGGGACAAATATGAATTTTCTCATAATATTAAAATTACTAAACGTAACATTTAAAAAAAAAAAAAAAAAAACTCCTTAATATACTTTTCTTAAACGTAACAACGTAATATTTCCAAAAAATTATTTTGTATATTTTTCTCAAATGTAACAATCCAATCAGTGTAACACACAAAAACAAAACTCTTTAGTATATTTTTTCCAAATGTAACACTCTAAAATAACACTTCAATGTAACACTAGAAAACCAACTAACAAAAATATAAATTTTCACATTCAACAACCAACACTTCAGCCACCAACCCCCCAAAAAAATCTTTCACATCTCACATTTTTATTCTCATCCCAAAAATAAATCAAAAAATTGAAGGAAAAAAAAATCACAAAAGAGAACTTAAACTTAAATGACATCAAATCAAAACAAAACAAAAAAGACTAATTAATTCATAAAAAAATTCTTAGAACTAAATGTATTAACATTCCGCCATATAAAATTTATGAGTAAAATTTTCAAATATTTATATTTTTTATTTATGAAAAGTGCGATACTCATATCAGTGATTCAATTAGAAGTTCTCAATTGTCATGGGTTAACCCAAAAAAAAAAATACATCTTTCTCTAATTAATAATGGAAAATTTACTCATAAATCTCATCTTGAGGAATGATGATCCGTTTAGTCGCAATGATTTTCTTATAGACCAATTAGTTCCATTGATTTTGGAAATGTGGATTTAATATATTCTTTGGAAATTGGGTTTACGATTATACCCTTATTTCTATTATGTTCATTTTCTTTCTTTTTTTTCTTTTGTGCGGAAAAGGTAAGATACACAATGTGATATGGAAATCATTTTGATTTGGAATGTTTGAAATATAGGATTCTTCAAACATTTCAAGAGAAATACAAAAATTTCTTAGTAAGTTTTGGGTAAATGTATGATTCAAAACTATGGGATTTTGAATTAGAATAACTTGAAATGTGAAAATTTTCAAACATAGCAAAATGATATTGGCTTCTTTTTAAAAAAAAATTAATTGTACTTGTTATCCAATAATTTACAAGTAAAGTAGGTGAATAGTAATAATAATAATTAATCAAACATATTAATCTTATTAAATATAAAAGGTTTTGAAGAAGAATCAATCGAAAAGATTGCAATTTGTCAACAAAAATAAAAATGAGTACAGATTAATTCGAAAAGGATATTTTTGCAAAGTTTTAAATAAAGCAAGGCGACTTTGAGACATGAATTTGACATAAAATGAGAGTTTTTATTTTTATTTTTTTTATTTAATATTTGATATTGTAAGAGATTGGGTAGTCACTATTTTTAAAAAGAGTAAATTACAATCAACTCTCTTTAATTACCCTAAAATTTAGAACTTGACACTTAACTCTCTTAATCTTAATTTATGTAACATGAAACCCCTTCTGTTACTCAAGTGTTAGGTTTTTGTAACATGAGTTTTTAGGTGTAATAAATACATATGTATCTATCTTCCCTAACTCTCCAATATTTTATCTCCAACCCTCCAAGAATAGTTGTTTTATATTTTGCAAGTCCAAGGAGCAATGTGCCAACAACTATATTATATCTTTCTTTACCAAACCCACAAAGGTTTGATCATTAGTTTGTGGCTAATGATGGGCATGAGGTTTCAAGATTGGGTTGAGTTCTAGTACTCGGAGTGGTAGTTGATGAGATACGAGGAGTCTACTTTCAATTGGCCAATGTAGTGGTAGCTGGTATGGAAGTGTTTTAGGTTTCAAATTTACATGTTCTCCCTCCTCACTTCCATTACTACTTCCATCCTAAACTCTTACCTTACTCTATAATCTTACCATAATTTCTAGAAATTTGGCAAAGAAATGAAAATTGAGAAGGAAAAAAAAAAAAAAACCAACGCTGCTCAAACTCATTCATTTTTGGGTAAAAAGCACTTTACCTCCTTGTGATTTTAGGCTATTGCACATTACCCCATGTGGTTTGAATATATGTTGACACCTCCCTTGTGGTTTTGGATTGATATGCATCTGTCATATTTTCCATCCAAACAAATGGGAGGCGTGATACACGTGCCCAATGCGCATGTATAACTCCGTTTAATACTTTTCCCTCTAAAAAAAAATTGTCCAAAAGACCAAATAGACCATAGCCTTCACTATATAAGAAAATGATATCGAATGGCTTGTTATTACTCACCAAAATTGTCCCAGTGAAATGAAAAACATCCTACTACCTTTCTCTTTATTTTTATTTTTTTTAATTTTACTTTTTCCATTTGTTTAATTTTCTTTCTATTCTATAGTGTGCTAACTACATCTCTTATTTATATATTTTATAAAGAAAATGTGATTAATTTCATTCAATATTGTTTACAGAGAGATATAGAACATTATATAGACATGTGATACAATTGCTTAACCATAACTACTAACTACTTAACCTAACCATAACTATTTCCATCTAACTATAGTTCTAACAAACTAACAACTTGCTTTGAGAAGGGTCAACTAAGGCTACAGGTTGCAACTCGTATTGCAGCCTTGACATGTATGGCTTGAGCCGCAGTTGAGCATGATCCATCTGATCTATCTGTGCCTTTGGTTGCGGCTGAGGCTGCAACCTTAACTATGATTGTGGCTGAGACTGCCCTGTATCTATGCTCAACTTATCATCTTCATTAGTTATCCTATCATTCCCCCTCAAACTTTGGGGACATGGACTTGAAGTTTGCCTTGAAGATATTGAAACCTGGAGACTGAGAGAGATTTAGTGAGAATATCTGCAATTTGATCAATAGAAGTAATATGAAAAATGACAAGCTTCTTGGCAGCCACCCTCCCTCTAACATAATGACAATCTACCTCAATGTGCTTAGTCGTGGCATGAAAAACCGGATTGAGAGCCAAAGTTGTGGTAGACAAATTATCACACCAGAGAGTGGGAATAGATACAGACACATGGAGTTCAGCAAGAAGCATGCCAAGCCAGCTCAACTCTGCAGAAACCAGAGCTAAAGCTCTGTATTCTACCCCTAAGGATGATCTTGAAACTGTGGGCTACTTCTTAGCACACCAAGAAACTAGATTTGGACAAAGAAATACACAATACCCTGTAGTAGATCTTCTATTAATAATATTGCCAGCCCAATCTGAATTTGAGAAAGCATTAAAAACAAAAGGACCACTAGTAAAATGAAGGCCATGACTCAATGTTCCCTTGAGATAGCTGAGTAGTCTCTTAAATACTGCAAAATGACTTAGTAGAGGGTTTTTTAGAAACTAACAAATGTGATTGACAATAAAACTAAGATCTAGCCTAGTGATGGTGAGATACTGATGAGCTCCCACTAAACTTCTGTAAAGATTGGAATGAGAGAAAGGAGGATTAACAACTGAGCTAGCAACCTTAGTAGCCATGGGAGAAGCATAGGACTTACAATCACTCATACCAACCTTAGAAAAGATTTCTGAAGCATATTTTTGCTGGGCCAAAACATATCCTGAAGAAGAAGAAGTGATAGAAATGCCCAGAAAATAATTGAGAAAGCCACTCTTTCATAAAGAAAGCAGAATGCATTTGGTGAATAAGAGTGGAGATATAAAGAGGATCACTGCCAGTGAGAAGAATATCATCAATACAGACAAGAATAGTGGTAATAGAAGTAAAGGTTTTCCTAACAAACAAAAAAGAGTCAGTGACTAGGAATAAAGTCATGAGATAGAAGAAAATAGGAGAATATAGAGAGCTTTCTGAAGTTGACAAACAAGAGATGGATGAGCAGCATCAATGAAGCCCTAGGGTTGTTACATATAGACTACCTCCTCAAGGATGCCATGAAGAAAGGCATTGGAGATGTCAAGTTGTTTAATGGTCCAATGATAATGAAGAGCTAAATATAAGAGAACCCTGGTTGTTTAGCCATAGGATTGAAAGTTTCCTAATAGCCCACCTTCTCAGTTTGAAGAAAGCCTTTAGCAATAAGTCTAGCTTTATGCCTAGTAATAGTACCATCTGAGTTTTTCTTGAGTTTAAAAACCCACTTGCAACCAATAGCCTGTTTGCTAATGGAAGAGAAACCAAAGTCCAAGTACCCTGTCTCTAAAGAGATTGGTATTCATCTAGCATAACAGCTTTCCAAGCTAGGAATTTAGCAGTTTCTTGATAAGTGTAAGGTTCACTCTAATCTACAGAAACAAGCAAACAAATAGAAAAAAGAGGATACAATAGGACATTTACTTTAGACTTAATAACCATGGAATGAGAATTAGAATGAGGTAATAAAGGAAGATCAATGTATATAGAGAAATTAGGAATTTGTGTGGAAAATATACAAGAACCTGAGTTGGAGAAGAAATAGAAATGTCTGAGGGAAAAGAGACAAAATGAGAGGAAGAAATAGGAGCAGTAGCAACAGACAGAGGAACAGAAGAAGAATGAAGGACTGTAGAAGTAGGTGCAACAGGAGCAGAAATATGAGAAGAAGATAAAGACTTAGAAAAAGAAAGGAATGAAGACTTAGGATAAGAAGACTAGAAAAAAAATTAATCAAGTTAGGAAGAGCAGTGGATGGAGAAAAAGAGATGGATGATGCCATTTGAAAAGAAAACATAGACTCATCAAAGACAACATGTCTAGAGACCTAGACTTTATGAGTGATAGGGTCAAGACACCTACATCCTTTGGTAGATGGTTGATAGCCTATAAACACACGAGGAATAGATTTAGGTTGAAGTTTATGGGAAGTATAGGGCTTAAGCCAGGGATAGCACCTACAACCAAAGGATCTTAAGAATTGATAATCTGGTTTTTGGTGAAACAAGACTTTAAATGGAGAATGATTTTGCAGCTTCAGAGTACGTAGTTTATTGACCAAAAATACTGCAATTGCAAGAGCATCAAACCAGCAAATCAAAGGCATAGAAGAGTAATGCATAAGAGTGATAATAGTTTCAATTAAATGTTTGTGTTTGTTTTCTACTACTCCATTTTGAGCAAGAGTGTAAGGACAAGTCAAACTGATATGCAATATCTTTTTGTTTTAGAAAATTCTAAAATGGAATGTTGAGATATTCACCCTTATTATCACTCCTCAAGATTTGAAGTTTAGTAGTAAATTGAGTTTCAACAAAGGTTTTGAATTCCGGAAATTTGGTAAAGACCTCACTTTTATAATGGAGGGGAAAAATCCAAGTAAACTTACTGAAATCATCAATCAACAAAACAAAGTATTTATATCCTGAACAAGATGCTGGAAAGAGGCCTCAAACATCAGTGTGAATGAGGGCTAAAGGCTTGTTTACAGTAGAATTAGACAAGCTAAAAGGTAATCTGTGGCTTTTGGACACACAACAATGTTCACACAAACCAGGACTATTATTACTATGTACAAAAGACTTAGCCACTAACTGATCATCAGCCTTGATATGAAGGAAATTCTTTGAGGAAGGATAGCCAAGTTGAAAATACCAATTTGGAGCAGATCTGGTTGTACAGAAGAAGCAAGCTAAAGATGAAGGTGTTACAAAAAAAGATGATGATGATGGAAGAGGATAGAGACCATTAGAATATGAGCCTTTACACAACACTTTCTAAGTAGTCTTGTCCTGGATAAAAAAGGAATGTGCATCAAAAGTAACAGAACAATTATTGTTTACTGCTAATTGATGAACTAAAATCAAGTTGGATGAAATAGAAGAAACATGAAGCATGTTAGTAAGATGGAAAGGAAATGTAGGTACTAGAAGGAGGCCATTACCAGTGTGAGTGATAGGTAGAGCGTAACATCGCCTGAGGGGTACCCACGCTCATTAAACAGTTTGGACCCTCGATTACTTCGATCTAGTCTCACGAGTACAATGTGAAATGTAGATGGGAGTCCAGATTTGGCAACTTTTATGGAAAATCCATTTTATTGCACAAACCTTATCCAAAAATGGACTACATCATTAGATCTCAGAGTCGCCACTTAATGTATTGGGAAAATTAGGAAACCCGTGACTCGTGCCAAGGCCACTGTTCGTCATAACCAAGGATGCTTGGCTCAGAACCTTAGGTATGAAGAGGGAAGGTCATTAATTAAGCACCCCCCTCACCCGATCAAAAGATCAGCCTCTAATAAGCCATGATATGAATTTTATTTGCTTTATATGTTCGTATTCTGATTATTTAATAAATACTAAAATTACTATGTAAAGCAATCAAGTATAGACCGTGTCATTTATTTTGGAATGATTTGATTTTATGCATTTTGAAAGAGTTTTTGAGATTTGTATAGCTCACAATTAAATTAAGTCCACAAATATGAAAAATCAATACCATCCCAAATTAAGAGACACAACCTTCATCCACCGGTAATCATAGAGTTACATTAATTAAGCAAATAGCCACATGGTAAGATGCTAGACATAATAATAAAAACACACAAAAGCGAGATGCTAAACCATAAAAACTCACATATTTACTGGCGTTCCGCGAACAGCTACAAAACAAAATTAGCAAAATATACATGATCTTATATACAAAATCCTAATGCAATACACACAAAATGCGACAAGAGATTTGGCTACTAAAACATGACATGTGAATTATCTCCAGACATGAGGTAGCGTACAAAATCACACAGGAATTGATTAAGCCCACAAATGTAAATTTAGCCGAACCTTGAGGCATGAAATATGGATGCAAACATGGATATGATTAAAACATAAAATATGATGCTATGTACAGATATGGAAGGCGAGTAAATAAAAGCAATAGAAAGAAATGAGATTAGAAGATATACATAAAAAATGATAGAAAGAAGTGGTGGTTGGGAATTATTACAACACTAAATAATTACAAAATCGAATAAAAAAAACATGGGATTAGAAGATTATTGCAACACAAACCGAATCTAACAAATCATACGAATAAGATAAATAAATAAATTAAAAGATAAAAAAATTACTATTTATTCGTCGGTTACTATTCATTCGGCAGAACACTATTCATCCGTTGAAAATTATTCTATCTATTGTTGACTGACTGCTTTGTTTCACTCAGCAAAACTTATTTTGCGGAGCACTATTCATCCGGTGGAGTAATATTCATTGTCTACAGTACTATTCACCCTCCTTGGTCATTATCCATCTTACCGAGCATTTTTCATCTGTGGCTACTATTCATTGCCAGAGATATTATTTATCGTCGGGGTTACTATTCACCGCCGAAGGTTACTATTTATGCCAGAGGTAACTATTCACCGCTGGTCACTATTCATCCAGCGAGGTCACATATTTAACAAATAAGGTGGTTTCGACCAACCATTTAAAGTAGCAAATTACAACAGTTTATTTAAAAATAAATTACGATAGTAAACTACATCAGATATGTGGGTAGTGTAGCCTTCCCTTTATAGTGATAAAACAGTTATGAAAAACAGTAAATGAAGCATTTAAATAAGTTATATCACATTTTAAATTGAATGAAAGTTTGCGAAAATTCACCTTTCGAGGAAATGATGAATTTTTTAATTTTCAAACTTTCTTCTAATCACCTTCAAAGTTGTGGAATGTGTTCTCTATTCTCTGTCCAAAATTCAAAATTTCAACTTTAATGGTATTTTGGTGTATTGGTAAAAAGGCAATAAAGATAATGGAAAGGAATATTTGGTTCAAAATAAAATATTTAAGACTTATTTTTTTCCCTTCTTGAAAAATTAAATTTTCTTTTCTCTCCCTCTTCTTCTCTTTCTTTTCTTATTTTTCTCCTTCAGATTTTTCTTTCTCTTTCTGATCTGCTCCTAATTTTTTTCTCCACTTTTCTAATTTTTTTTATTATTTTTCTCCTCTTAGAAATAAATCTCCCAGCTCTCTTTTTTTTTTTTTTTTTTGCTTTTGATCTTCCTCTGTCCCTCTTTTATAAGCAAAAGAGAGGAGGAAAAAAACAAACAAAAATTCGGTGGATGGAAGAAGTTTTTCAATTGGTGCATAGTAAAAACACTGTGCACCACTGTGCAAAGATGAAATTTTGAAACGATGTGATGATTTTCAAAAGGTGCACAATGAAAACACTATGCACTTTATAATATAATAATATATAAAGAGATATTATTTGCATAAATATATGTACAAATGCCCCAAAAAAAATATACAAAAACATGTAAAATTATAAAATAACAAAATAAATGAACTAATAAAATATATTTTAGCAGACTAAATATGTAACATAATTTGGCCAAAGTGGGTCTAAAACAAAAGAAAACAAAAAAATAAACAGTGGGAGTGAGAGTTGATTTTCAAAGGGTAAATAACATCTTTATAATATAATAATATATAAAATATCTAAAATACATTAATTATACTAATATATGTACAGATAGGCAAAATCAAAATATTATAAAAATACACCAAAACATGTAAAATTATAAAATTATAAAAAGAAATGGACTAATAAAATATATTTTAATGGGCTAAATATGTTACATAATTTGGCCAAAAAGGGTCTAAAACAATTTGGCCAAAGTGAGTGAAGGTTTGGATTAAAGTTTAAATTCCATTTTTCCACTGAGAATTTTGTGAGATAGCATATTCTTATTTTCATCATTAGGTAATCAAAAGAAAACTCCCGAGTCTCAGGGCCGGTCAAAATGGGATGTCTACAATTGTCCCTCTTTGACAGAACTCGAAGTCATTTCATGACGTGAGTGAATGTCAAAACCCGAAGACGACCACTTTGACAAGGCCGTAAGACTTGAGCAAACAAATAAGATGTAGATGCAGTTGGTTGAACCCGATGGCTACCAACATATCCCTTTGCAAGGAATCAAACCAGCGTAGTTCAAGAGCAGAATACAAATGGCATTCTTGAAATACAAGTGAAAGTTGGACTTACATTCTTCCATAGCCAATTGATAGTTGGACTTACGCACTTCCACACAACTGGTTGAAAGTTGGACTTACGCACCTCCGCATAACCGGCTGAACATTGGAATTATGCACTTTCGTGCAACCAATTAAAAATTGGACTTTAGTGCTTCCACATAGCTGATTGAAAGTTAGACTTATGCGCTTCCACATAATCGATTAAACGTTGGACTTACGCACTTTCACACAGCCGATTGAATGTTGGACTTACACGCTTCCGCACAATCGATTGGAAGTTAGACTTACGTGTTTCCACACAGCTAGTTGAAAGTTGGACTTACGTGTTTTCACACAGCCGATTGAAAGTTGGACTTACGTGTTTCCATATAGCCAATTAAAAGTACATGCCTCAAGTGAGAGGAAGAACTGTGAACTTGCGATACAAATGCATCTCACGCGAGAGAAGAAATAGTAAACCTGAAATCCAAACCCGTTTCATGAGAGAAGAAATAGCGAACTCGAAATCTAAACACGTTTCACGCGAGAAAAAGAATAGGTGGTATGACCAACAATTGTACCTAACCGTATTTCATACAGAGAGGGGGAAGGTTTAAACTAGGTAAACTTCAAATCCTTATGCTTTTCACGCGAAATGAGGAAAGATGGTGTCACCAACAAGTGTACCTAACCGTATTTCATACAGAGAGAAGGAAGGTTTAAACTAGGTAAACTACAAATCCTAACATGTTTCACCCAAAAATGAAGAAAGGTGGTGTAACCAACAGGCGTACCTAATTGTATTTCATATAGAGATAGGGAAGGTTTAAACCAAGTAAACTTCAAATTGTAATGCATTTCATGCAAAAGGAGGAAATGTGGTGTAACCAACAGATGTACCTAACCGTATTTCATATGAAGAAGGGGATGGTTTAAACCAAGTAAACTTCAAATCCTAACGCGCTTCATGAGAAAGGATGAAATGTGGTGTAACCAGCCAGAATACCTAACCGTATTTCATACGGAGAATGGAAAGGTTTAAACCAAGTAAAGGAGAAAGGGGTCTTAACCAACAAGCGAGACCTAGAGCGTACCTCAATACGAAATAGGGGATGCTTTTCAACCGGGTAAAGGAGAATGGGGCCTTAACCAACAAACAAGACCTAACCATACCTCAATACAAAATAGGGGATGGTTTTCAACTAGGGAAAGAAGAAAAGTTGTAGCAAAAAATTAGAAAAATTAAAGTGATGTGAATGGATTGTTACCATGCATGATAAATGTAATAGACAATGTAAGTGTGATGGTGAATGCAAAAACACGAATGGGCAATGTGAGACACACAATATGCAATGTAATGAATACATAACAATAAGATAATAGGTGCACAACAAATAACTTCACAAAATGATTTTTTCTTTCAAAATTTTCTTTTTTCTCGATTGTTTTTTATTTTTTTGTTTTTCCTGAACATTTCTACTTTTCTTTTCTTTTCTTTTTTTGAAAATTTCTTGTTGAATTTTTTTTTTTTTTTTTTTTTAACTTTCTTTTTGAAAATTTATATACATAACATATACACATATACAAATACAAATAATATACAAAATGTGTACTACGTATATATACAAAATATATATATACAAACTATATATATACGGATACATATACGATATACACAGACATACGGATACGAATATACAAAATATATACATATATGGTATATATATACATATACATATATATACAAATATACACTCATTTCCTATTTCTCTCTCTCTCTCTCTCTTTCTCTCTCTCTCTCTCTTTGTGTAGACACCCCATTTTTTACCACACGTAAGACTTAGGCACTTGGTCCAACGCACTCGATGATGAAAATTGTATTGTGTGATTCGAGTTCTCGACAAGGGAGTCCAAAGTCGAGCCCCAAAATAATCCCAAAACTTTCCTACTTGTCTCATTCTTACCTCAGAGGTTCATTTTTTACCATTGTGCCACCCTATACTGGGTTTGAAACAGGGAAGTGGGGCAGCACATTAGGGCCCGGCCGTGGCTATTTGGTCCTAGCAATACACACTGTTCTGGACGAGAGCCCGCCAGCTGTATTTTTTTGAAGATATTTTTGACTTGTTTTGCTCAAATTCTATAAAAAAACGAGGTTATACCTCTGTTTTGAGGGCTGAAAAATTTCGAAAGAACATATACACACAAGAGAGAGCTCCTTCTTCCTATACAAGTCATCCTTAAGCCAACCTATCTCTCTTGATCAATATCCATACACCATACATCACCTTAGATCATAACCTTAGAACCTTGGTTGAGACTTGAGCATCACAATTCAAGCTTTAGAGAGTGCTTGAACTAAATTTGTGTTACAAACAAGAGCTTGCTTCTTTAAGAGGTATGAGCTTACCACTTTCTCTTTTATTTCTTGTTCTATCTCTTGCTATCTACTTCTTATGCTTTTGTGCTATTTTGAATCCATTTCAAGTGTTTAAACTTAGGTTTGGATAGCTACCAAAGGGTAGAGAAGGATAACACCTTCTCTTGCACCTTATTTCATAGCTCAAGCCCTTGTTTTTACACTCTTTTCTTTGCCTTTTAAACTAATTTTTAGAGCTTGGACAAGGCTAAAAAATATGGTTTGAAGTCTTAAAAATGAAGAGGTTAGCCAAAGATTGCCTCGACAATCCCTCTTGTCTTGGCTTCTTTTTCTTCTCCATTCTCTTCTTAAACCGAGGCCTACGAGAGAGTAGAGTAGAGAGTTACAAAACGCTCCCTGCCATCACTTTACAAATTTCCTTTTGGAGGCATTACATTCCCTTGTCATGGCTTCTTCTCGCCGTTCTCTCACTCTCTTTCCTAACCTTTACACTTCCCCAATTGAAAATGCTGACACCGGTTCCTCTAAGCCTCGACAGAGTGCCCCTGCTCCTACCTCATTTCTCAGTTTGCCTGCGTTATCAGTCAATTAACTGATGGTAGTGCAGTATGACATTGATGCCAATCACTAAATTTTGAGGTCCTATGTGGAGACCATGACCTTAGTCCCCAATTTGTCATATCAACTGCAGAACAAGACAAGTGAAGTACACTGATTAAACGCCCAATTCTCTGTACTCTAGAGTATGTATAACGATGCTCTAGCAGATATTGGTGCATTGAAAAAGAAGAATAAAGAGCTAAAATGCCAGACCACCTCTGTGACCCGATTTAGAGTTCTTTCGTACTCTACATTTGATGGCCAGTGGGGAGTAATTTCTTTTGGAAGCTCTGCCAATGCCGAGGCAGATGCCTACAAATGAAATTGGTTTGTAACCTTCACCAACAGGCTACTGCCGGAATTTGAGAAAAGAGTCCCTCTCTATTTTTTTGTATTTTTAATTTTTTTCTTTTTGTTCTTTTCCTCTCTCATGTTCTTCCTTCTTCTATTTTTTTTTTTTTTTTTTTTTTTTTGTTTGCTTAGGAATGAGCACTAATGCTTCAGAATTTCAGCATTTTTTTTTTTGGAAATTTCCTTTCTCTTTTTTAATGTTAATTGGCGCTTCACCCTGAAGTTTCAATAAAATGAGTTTCGATTTTTTTTTTTTTTTGGCACATCATAGCCTAAATGGCACAGTACTTGAGGTTGAAAATATTTTTCTTGAACTTCAATCTGAGAATGGTTGAATCTTAATAAATTTTGAATTGGATATTGAGCCCTAAACTGACCAGAAATCAAAGAACAACTCAATGAAATAAAAATAAAGCAAAAACAATCCAAACACACCTATTTACACTTGTTGGAACGAAAGATACTCAAAAAAAATTCTAAAAGACAAACCATTGAGCCTGCACAAATTCTACAGTTTTTCATTTTAGATATCAAAAATTGGCTGGCTGGTTAAATGATTGACCGACTGGCTGATTTGTTGTCCAACCAGCTGAAAATTGACAGGCTGGCTAATTCATTAACCGGCTAGCTAAATGACTTGATGAACTTGCTGAAAAATTGGCCGGCTATCTAAACAAGTGGCCGGCCAGCTGAAACAAATAAAGAGCACTTGGAGTCAACTAATAACTTGGACGGCCAATTGAATTGTTAGCCGGCCGGCTGAAACATGAACACGAGACTCGAGAGTGCAAGGAGAAGATAGAATTCCTGACTCGACTATGCCCCTAGTTCATTGCTTTGACTTTTCTTTTTTATTTTCTAGTAAAAAGAGTTTGATCAACACAAGAGTTATGTTAACATGCTTATTCCACTCTTTGTTTTGAAATCAAGTAAGTCAGGTTGTGAGCATTGAAATTTGTTTTGAAACTTGTTTTTGCAAATGGCCACTACCAGACCAACATGGAATCAACCCTTTAAGACGAACAATCTCAAATCCGGACTTGATTTGTCTTGCAGCTGAATCTGCCATAAAGAAGAGATAGGACAACTGAATTGAACGAAGATAAGCAAATTGAACATGGACAAGACAGCCGAGTCAAATAAAAATAGACCAATCAAACATGGACGAGACAAGAGAGTTGAAAATGGTTGGGGCCAAACTTCAAAATGAAGCTTCTTACGTATCCCAAAGATAGGAATTAGACCTTATGTAGTTCATAGGGTAAGGTTCACTTGCATATTAACACTCTCATTTTGTACTCTAACTTTTGTTAAAGCCGCCCTTCCGAGTTTTCGACCTTGCGAGCTTTTTCCATTTTTTCATTTTTCATTTTATTCATTTTTTATTTTCTTTCATTTTTCATTTTTTTTCATTTTCTATATATATATTTTTTTTTTCTACTCCAACTTTTGCCTGGGTTGCCCTTTTGGATTTTTGGCTCAGCGAGCCTCTCAAGGATAATACCTTTGTAGCTTGTCTATATTAATTGGTTATGAGATCTCTAGGCCATCTAAATTCATGAGAATGGTTGTTCTTCTTGACCAGATAAACGTGATTAGGGCTGTGCAAAATACCGCCCAATCCGCTAAAACCGCACCGATCCGCATCAATCTGCATCGCTTTAACCGCTAACCGCGGATTAAACTTTAAAATTTATATTCCACCAACCGAACCGCTCTGCTCCGCTATTGTTAATACATATATTTTTTTTAACCTCCAATGAAATATCAATATAAAAATGAGTATGAAAGAGATTTAAGATATGAAATTTATTACAAAATAGTAGTTATATATATAAAATATATTATGTAAAATTAATTTGTGCTATATATTTAAAAAATATTATACAAATTAGTGTTATATATTATGCAAATGTATAATAATTAGTTAAAATATTCTTCAATCCGCCAATCCATCAAAAATCCCAAACCACAATTTGTCAATCCGCTAATCCGCCAACTCGCCATTCGGTTTGTAATTTTACTCTCAAACCCCTAAACGTGATGATGTAGAGACCTGGCTAATTTGGTCTGAATTTACCCCTAGGGTCATGGATAAAAACCTGATTGTCCTTCAGCAATAAATCTTCTTCTCTCAAATTCCAGGATTTGACTTTCTTGCCGGTCTCCATTAGCTTGAGAAATGACGCAATTTGAATCTTCGATCACATCCGACCTTTTTGCCCCTAGTTCAAGAGCTACTTCTAATACGGCTATGCAAGCCTTCTTCGATCACATTTGACCTTATTGCCCCTAGTTCAAGAGCTGCTCCCAATCTAACTATGCAAGCCTCATACTTTGGTTAATCATTGAACATTCTAAAGTAAGGTTTGACAACTAAAGGATTGAGTCTCAAAGTCGAGAGTGTTCCTATGTTGTACAATCTCAAGATCAATTCCAAGCATGCCTTCGCAAGACCACACAAAAACATTTTTTGAAATCTTTTAATAAAGCAACTAGTCGCTCGTGCTCCTCTGAAGACAATGTAGAACCAATCCAGACCAAGCCAAGATCCTTTCAATACCCACATCAACAGAAATAATCTTATCTATTAAGGGCTTACCACACCTCTCTTCCTCTTACTCAATCAAATTTTACAAATCCTGAGAAATTCCTTCCTCTTCATTTTTATCAAAGTTTTGGAAAAAAATTTGAAAAAATTTGGTCAATGCAATGATTTAAAGACACAGAGAAGTATGCGAAAATTACTGCATTTTAATTCAAAACTTTTAGCTCAATGATTAAAACAGACTCAGAAGAAAGTGAAAAGACAACATACACAAACAGGACAACGATGCCCGGGTTATCACCCCTAAAAATCACTAGACTTTGACTCACAAGACTAACTCAATCCCGATTCCAGCTCCACAGACTTGGCAGAATCAGATTTAGACTCAACACCCAATTTAGAAAGTAAAATGAAAGCATTCCCAAATTGCTAATATCAGTACATGCCATCCATCACGTCTGGAATGAAATTTGTGCAATTAACACGTGGTCCATCCCCTATCACAGAAATGGTCACAATATCCTCCAAACTTACTGGTTCTGCACTAGTTTTAAAATTTATTATAGATTCAGCCAGTGTCAGACCCAAAACTTCTTCAGTGCTTCTTTGCTTCTTAATCAATCCATGGCTCAAGAAAACCATAAAGAGGGAAGTGTATGCCCGTGAGACTATCTGCCATAATGCCCAATTATGGCTCCAAATCATCTACCACTACAAGGTGTTAGGGTTTTGGGTGGAATCAAGGTGTATATATCATGAATAAACTAACACTCTCTGGAATGAACACCTTGGGTTTGGGTAGATGGGAAGGTGTGATGTATATGTTGGGGTTGAAGGTGGGTGGTAGTGTATGGATAAGGTTGAGATGAGAAGGCAGTGGGAATTAATCATGGGGTGGAAATGGGTTGGAGGTAAGCTTGGCTCTTTTGAGGTGGAGCTATTGTTTTGAGGTGGCTCTTTTGAGGTGGAAATGGGTTGGAGGTAATCTCATGGCATAAGCAAAAACAATGATCAGTCTCATGACCATGTTATTGGTGAAAGGTGCAGTACTTGTTGGGGTCATGGCTACATGGAAATGGATTAGAAAGGGGTTAACGATCAAGAAGCTTAAGGTGTCCCTTTTTCACCAGAAATTTCATGGCATAGGTTAGAGACACGTGGAGAGAGTGAAATCTTTGGTTTCGAGGTCGGGTTGAAATGGTTAGTTGTAGGTCAATATCAGCAAAAAGGTTGGCCATTTTGGTGAAGGTGGTGATAGTGTTGATCTCTAAGGGTATGATATTGGCAACTGTGCTATTATTAGGAGTAGCATTGGGAGTGAATAACTTTCTCATGGGCTCATTTCTTGCTATAATGATCCCATGTCTGATATCATTCTCAATTTGAACCCCAATCTCATGAAGGTCCTTGAAGTTGAAGAGCGAAAGAACTATCATGTTCTGCAGTGGCCATCCATGCAGATTTCTGACAATCATATAGACTTGATCCTTCTCTAGAGGCCTATTTGTCATCATTGCTGCCTTGGCCCTCTATCTGGTAATGAAGGCTACAAAACTTTCATTCGGCTCTTGGCGGGTCGCCTCTAGGTCCCTGGTGGATACCTCAATTTGGGTGTTGTAAGAATATTGGGTGATAAAAGCCTCGGCTAACTCCTCCCAACTCTATTTTACTGAGTCTTCTAATTTAGCATACCAAATGGCAGCTACACCAGATAAAGTTCTCCTAAACAAGGAAAGTTTTTGAGGCCAAGTTAGGCCCATGGGTTCTAGGACATCCGAGAAGAGGCGAATGTAGACCATAGGGTCACTAGCTCTATCAAACTTGTCAGTGTGTGACATTTCAAACCGTTCTGGCAACCTCACAGTTGTTTCTGTAAGCCCATCCTCAATGTCTAGAACAGAGTTGATCCCTTGCGATTTTTCGAACACTTTTTCCAATTTGGATATTCTTAGCATAGTTGGGTCAATTTCATCAGTATCTGTAGGGAAAAGTCCTTTCATTGGCTGTGTAAAAACCCTAAGATCTTCTTGCAGATTAGGTTCATGAGGTCCCTCAACTGGTGGAGATGGGTCCAAAACCGAATAAACCACTAGAGGTGGATGAGATGTGGACGCCCTATATGGGCGTGGCAATTCGGCGAGAGCCTCCTTGTTGGTGGCAACCCTGTTAGTAATAGCATCCATTCTTCGTTGAAGGGCCAAAAGCATGTTTACTATATCTGCTGGAGGTTGGTCCGTCATTACTGGAAGTGAGTCCATCACTACTAGAAGTGAGTCCATCATTACTGGAGGTGGATCCATCACCACCAAATGTTTGTCCATCACCACTGAAGGTGGATCCATTACAGATCCTAGAAATTCCAACTAACGAGGTTCTAACAATGAGGTTTTAACCTTTCTCCTTGTAATTGGTGGCAGAAAAACTAACACTGATTGTCCTTGAACCAAATCTGTGATTCTACTAAGTCTACCAGCGTGAGTCCACAAAACTTGGGAGATATCAGACCGTTCTGAAGCTATGGTGCTATAACTACCTGGCAAAAGCAAAACGGAACTCCCAATTAGAATTTTAGCAGCATTTTGGCTCAACTGATCATTATGCACACTAAACTCAACCCCTCAAAATGATATGCTTGATCCACTGATCAGATTTGAGAACCCAAGATCCCATACATTATACATAGCAGGAAAGAGACCAAACACTACTACAGTGGGTAGGGTTATCCTATCCTAACTTTAAAATGATCTAAGGTTTCACTATTCACAAGTGGACATCCTAGCATGGGCTAGCATCCTACCCTAATTTTGGAAGTTACTAGAGTTTAATATGTGCACTAGGTCAGTCTTTGGTCAAAAGAGGTACCTCAGCAGGATACCGATGTACCTGCCCAATCCAACGGATCAAGTGGTAGGTGGTGATCCCGATTCCAAGGCTTGTCCCACCATATTAGAGCCCATGTTCGTCTATCCGCCCAAAGCCAAATAGTCGTCCAAGATAACAGGTGACGAGCACGGAACTTAGGTGCACCAATGCATGAAATGAAATGAACATATAATTGAAAATAAAAATCATATCATGGAGTTCGAGCCAAGGTTTCTTAATAAATCCCCAACAGAGTCACCAGAAACTGCAACATCGCCCGAGGGGTACCTGCGTGCATTAAACAGTTCGAACCCTCGATTTCTTCAATGTAGTCTTACGAGTGTAATGTGAAACGTAGATAAGAGTCTAGATTTAGCAACTTTTATAGAAAATCCATTTTATTACAAAAATCTTTGCCAGAAATGGACTACGTCAACAGATCTCAGAGTCGCTACCTAATGTTTTGGAAAAATTAGGAAACCCGTGACTCATGCCAAGGTCATTGTTCGTCGTAACCAAGGATGTTTGGCTCGAAGCCTTAGGTATAAAGGGGAAAGGTCATTAATTGAGCACATTCGCTCACCCGATCAAAAGATCAGCCTCTACTAAGCCATGATATGAATTTTATTTGCTTTATATGTTGATATTCCGGTCATTTAATAAATGTTAAAATTACTATATGAAGCAATCAAGTATAAACTATGTCATTCATTTTGGAACGATTTGATTTTATGCATTTTGAAAGAGTTTTTGAGATTTGTATAGCTCACAATTAAAGTGAGCCAACAAATATGAAAAATCAATACCATCCCAAATTGAGCGACACAACCTTCATCCACTGGCAATCATAGAGTTATATCAATTAAGCAAATAGTTGCATAGTAAGATGCGAGACATAATAAGAAAAACACACAAAAGCGGGATGCAAAAGTATAAAAACTCACATATTTACTAGCATCCCATGAACAGCTACAAAACAAAATTAACAAAATATGCATGATCTTATATACAAAATCCTAATGCAATACACATAAAATGCAACTAGAAATTTGGCTACTAAAACATGACATTATCTCAAGACATGAGGTAGCGCGCAAAATCACATGGGAATTTATTAAACCCACAAATGTAAATTTAGTCAAATCTTAAGACATGAAATATGGATGCAAACATGGATATGATTAAAACATAAAATATGATACTGTGTACAGATATGGAAAGTGAGTAAGTAAAAGGGATAGAAAGAAATGGGATTAGAAAACATACATAGAAAGTGGTAGAAAGAACCGGGGGTTGAGAATTATTATAATATTGAATAATTACAAAATCAAATAAAAAAGATATGAGATTGGAAGATTATTACAACACAAACGAATCTAACAAATCATGCGAAGAAGATAAAAAATAAAAATAAAAATAAAAGTTACTATTCATTCGCCGGTTACTATTCATCCGGCAGAGCACTATTCATCCGCCGAAAATTATTCTATCTGTTGTTAAGTGACTGCTCTATTTTGGCCGAGAAAACTTATTCTGTGGAGCACTATTCATCCAGCGGAGTACTATTCATCGCCAGTAATACTATTCACAGCGACAAGTACCATTCACCCTCCTTGGTCATTATCCATCATATTGACCGTTTTTTGTCGTTGTTACTATTCATCGTCGAAAGTACTATTCATCGTTGGCGTTACTATTCACCGCCGAAGGTTACTATTTATGCCATAGGTTACTATTCACAGCCGATCACTATTCATCCGGCGGGGTCATAACTTTAACAAATTAGATGGTTTCGACCAACCATTTAAAGTAGTAAATTACAACAGTTTATGTACAACAATAAATTGCAACAAATATGTAGGTGGTGCAACCTTCTCTTTAAAGAGATTAAAAAATATATATATATGAAAAACAGTAAAGGAAGTATTTAAATAAGCCATATCACATTTTAAATTAAATAAAAGTTTGCGAAAATTCACCTTTCGGGGAAATGATAAATTTTTTGATTTCCAAACTTTTTTTGATCACCTTTAAGGTTGTGGAATGTGTTCTCTGTTCTCAGTCCAAAATTCAAAATTACAGCTTTAATGATATTTTGGTGTATTGGTAAAAAGGCAACAAAGAGAATGGAAAGAAAGATTTGGAAGTGCTCAAGTCTTAGGGCCAATCAAAATGGAATGTCTAAATAGAGTAATGCCATCTCCAATGTCAACTTGATCATTTCCTTGATAAGGTTGATAGTATGAGAGATTGTGCAGATCATTAATCATATAACTAGTTGCAGCTAAGTCAATGATGATGATGATGCTATAGATGGAGCTGGGGATGAAGTAATATAGGCCTTAGGATTGATTAGATGTGTTGATGTGGGAGGTCTATAAGTGGAAGATGAGTTGTGCTACCTATTCTAAAAAGAAAAGTCCATTCTAAACCAGCAGCCTAGAGCAGTGTGGTTCACTTTTCCACAAATCTGACAAACGACAAAATTGGAGTTTGGTCTACCTCTTTGATATTGACCTCCTCGATCCTCTATGATATTGACTACTCTGTGAACCTCCTCGAAATCTACCACCCTCTCTACCTCTTGAAGAACTTGAGGATCTCTTCCTCGAAAAGAACCTCTGTAGCCTCCTCTATAGTTGCTTCTAGTTGCAAAGTAGGCAAAGGGAATCTCTGAGGCATGTGTTTGCTCAAGTAAAGACAAAACATGAATGGATCCAAAACATAGTAAGGAAAACAAATCTTCCATAGAAATATGATCGAATCGAGCTCTACTAAGGAAAACAAATCTTCCATAGAAATATGATCAAATCGAGCTCTACTAGCAATTTTGAAAGGCTTATACTCATCTGGTAAACCATTTAGAACTAACAGAACTCAATCCTCATCATCTACTGGTGATGATGCCAAAACAAGTTGATCTGAGATAGCTTTGAATTGATTCAAATAATCCTCCATTGTTAAGCCTTTTTTTAACAATTCAATTAAGTTTATTCTTCAATTGATGAATATAAGATCTGGAAAGAGAAGTAAATCGTTTGGCAAGAACAGTCCAAACCTCATGACTTGTTTGACAATGAATTACAAAAGTGTTGACTGATGGAGATAATGTTGCAATTATACAGCTTAAGAGATGAGAATCGATGGTGATCCACTATGTATAATATGGATTCAGAATTTCATGATTGCTAAAGTCAAGGATAACAGATGATGGACATACCTCTGAGCCATCAATATATCCAAGAAACTTTGTAGTTTTCAAAATGTTGTGCAATTGACTCTTCCATACAATGTAATTGCTTTGCTTGAATCAAGCTTTGTAGTTACAAAAGCATTCAGATTTGAAATCAACAATGTAAGATTTGCCGGAAGAGAGAAAGAAGAAAAATTTGAAGTACTCGAAGAATTTGGAGGTATGATCATAGAGGTTGTTGCAGGTATAGGGTTTGGAGTAGCCATTGAAGGATCGCTAAGAATCTTTGCTCGTAGGAGCTTAGAGCTCTGATACCATAAAGAAAATGTGATTCATTTCATTTAATACTATTTATAGAGAGATCTAGAACATTATATAGACATGTGATACAATTGCTTAACCATAACTACTATCTACTTAACCTAACCATAACTACTATCTACTTAACCCAACCATAACTACTTGCATCTAACTATAATTCTAACAAACTAATAACTTACTCTGAGAAGGGTCAACTAAGGCTATAGGCTGCAACTCATATTGCAACCTTGACATGTATGGCTTGGGCTACAGCTAAGCATGATCCACTTGATCTATTTGTGCCTTTGGCTGTGGCTGTGGCTGTGGCTGAGGTTGAGGCTGCACCCTTGGCTAAGACTGCGACTGCAACCTTGACTGTGACTGTGACTGTGGCTGAGGCTGCCTTGTGTCTATGCTCAACTTGTCATCTTCATCAGTTGTCTTATCATTTTATTCTTTTAATTTGTTTAATTTTTTTCTACTCTATTGTGCTAGATGATTGTCTCTTTTTTTTTTTCTTTTTTCTTTTTTTGTTTAAATCATAAAATTACCTTATTCTAATTTTTAATTTTTAACCCACTTTTTTATATAATAATATTTTTAAAAAAACATACATATAACAAATTAAATCATAAAAATTTATCGCCATAAAATTACCTTATTTAATAATATTTTAAATTAAGCATACACATATTTATATGTATAACAAATTAATTTATTATCATAAAATTACCTTAATTAAGTGTAAATTTTTAACTTAATTTTTTATTGAATAACATTCTAAATTAGGACATTTATGGATTAAAAAAAAAACTCTTAAGACTAAATGGATCAACATTCTCTCATATGAAATTTGTGGGTAAATTTTCCTATTTGTAAATTTCTATCCAAATTTATAATCCAAATATAATTTTAAAAAACTAAGTTGAACTAGTGGTTTTTTTTTTTTTAATCAACGGAAAAAAGAATATATATTAATGAAACCAAAAGATATACATCAATAAAAAGAAAATAAAATAAAATAAAATAATAAAAAATTTTAAAAAAACCTGCAAAGATATGCATAACGCGGAAGAAACCCTACATTTCAAATTAAGGTTGGATTTCATATATATATTTTATTTTATTTTCCTATGCTCCCAACTGTTTCAGTTTTCATTGATAATTCACATATGGAGATTGAGATTATGTTTTTTTTTCCATGATGCAATTATTACACATTCTTTTAATGTTCATATGGAGACCCATGTGATGTTTTCTTCCCATGACCCATGCAATTGCCATACATTCTTCATGCCTACCATTTTTTTTCTTCTCCTCTTTTTCTGTCTCACTATTTTAATTTATTTAGGGCCAAAATTTTCACAGTATTTTCTCTTTTAATGCTTTTTATATATGAGATAGTGAAGGAACAATGGTTTAAACTATATACACATATCCAAAGCCATGAGTTCTCTTTCACTCATCAAAATCTAATTATACATGTTTTCCCCATCTTGTGAAAAGAAGATGTCTCAATTTAATATTTTCGGAAGAATTTCAGAAAAATGACAAAACGAAAAAATATATATATATATTGTAAATTAATAGAGTGTGTGAGACATATGCTCAGTACAATTAAGAATTGTATTTTGCACTTCATTGATTTGTAATTATCTGATATGTTTCTTAATTTTAATTTATTTTTTAATATTCTACCAACACTTTAACTTGTTATGGTTCATTTGATATAAAATACTTAGCCTTCGTTTGAGAAATGGGTTGACTTTTTGGTTTTTAGCCTGAGGCTAAAAAACCTCATTTTGAAAGACTTTTTGGTTTTTTTGAATTTTTTTTTAGAGAAAAATGTAATGATTATAGATTGAATATGATATTTTGTCTTATTGGGCTAAAATAACCTATTTTGTCTTATATAACTATTTTAACCCTAACCCATCTTCCCAAACAAGCCCTAGCTAGTAGTCCATCCACCCACGACAAATAAACATGTAGTCCCCAAAAAATGATTCTTAATAAATAAATGATTACAAAATAGTTTCGTGTATGTAACTGGTAAACAAGAAAAAGAAAGAGAAAAGATAAATAAATAAATAAAGACCTATTCTAAATAAAATATTGAATAAAATCATCATATATTGGGAAATAAGATATTTGGTTTGGGAAATTTTTATTAACTTCATTTGGCTAAATGGAGAGAGAGAGAGAGAGAGAGAGAGAGAGAGAGATCGATCTTGTCTTATTTATATTTCCTATTCTTGTATGAAGCAATCACGTTGTCACATTCTTAATAATACACCCATTCCTTTGGTAAAGTCCTGTTATAAATTCCTTACAGAGTAACACTACACAAAAGATGTATAACAAATATTGTGCACATTGAAATTTATTTATGGGTTTCTCATCCATTTCTTCATTTTCTTGCTTCTGAGAGTGTCATGAATGTTGCAGGCATTAATGGAGTCATCACCAAAAGAGATCATGCCAGGTAAGAAGAGAAATATAACATGTTCTATCATTGCAATACAAATTTTCTTGCATTTATTCGGCACCATGCAATAAGAAACTTTAAAATTAAAATAAATAAATAGTTGAAGAATTCTAACTATGCACATTGATGTCAATGTCATTTATCATGATTTCTGGTGATATTGTCGATATTTTAGGTCACTTTTTTTAAATTTACATTGCTCACATTGCTGAAAATTCAAAACCTAGTAACACGTCCTTGAGTTTGTGTTCTACTCCTAGTGAGCATTATACCTATCCCTCATTTCAAAAGTCAAGGCTCTTTCGATGATGAGTGTGCGGATTTGAAAATACTGACTTAGTCTTAAACCAGTTTATTCAATGCTAAGTATAATGAGCACAAGGACTTCAAAAGGACCTATTTTCATCCTATGAACTTTAAGGGGCTTCGTTTGGGAAGAAGGGTTGGGTTAGATTGGGTTTGGAGCTATTTTAGTTATAAAAAGAATAAATAGGCTTTTTAGTCTAATAAAATAAAATATCACATCCAACCTATAATAATTATTTTATTTCTCTTATAAAAAATCAAAAAAATCAAAAAAATCGACCCCAAACGAGACTTTTTAGCCCCAGGTTAAAATAACCAAAAAATTAAAAAGTTAACCCACTTCCCAAACAAACCCAAAGTTTCATATTTAATTTCTAGAAGGTGAGATAGACACATTATTCTCTGGGCTTGAGCCAAAATTATGTTGAGATAACCTTTTCTTAAACACTTTGGTAGTACTCTTGAGGTTAAAATTATTTTGTGCATTGCAGTACCTTGTTTTTTGATTTAGGCCTATATGCTTAATAGCTTGGAAAAATTGTTTAGTGCACGCATGTGCACAAGAGAATATTACATTTTCAAAAGCCATTAATGTCCCTTTGAGCATAAAGCATCCTCTTTAGCCTACCCCATTGTCGCTCATCTCCTTTCCTTATGAAGTCCCATTGTACTTACTTTATGAAGTCCCATTGTCATCCCAGACCAAACCCTTGAGTGGCAAGAGCCTTGTGCACTAAGTCTGCTCATTTTAAATTTTCAAAATAATTGCACAAACCCTAACAAACTCAAGCCTTCTAAGGAGCTAGTTCACCAAGTTTTTAATTAAAATTAACCGGGAAGAATAGAAAAATAAGCAGGAAAGCCTTCTCCATTGTTTATAGGCAAACTATCAAATAAACAACTATTCATGAACACCAAGCAAAAGCAAACAATTTAAAGTAAAAAAGAAGATTAAATGAAAGTGTTTTGATGTTGTGTATCACATAAAGAGTACGAGTGATGGGGAAAAATTAATGAAGACTTTAATGGCTCTCTTTAGTTTTATTAGTACTTTGTAAGATCAATATTTTAAGCAAGGGAAGGACTGAAATGTTGACAAAAAAATAGGCAAACAAGCACTACAAAAAAGTTGAAAACAAGAATATAAGGAGAGTAAGGAGGGGGGGGTCCTTATAAAAGTAGGCAGAGACAAAAACAGACATGATTAGAGTGGAATGTAAGTGTGCTAGGGAACATGATAAGAATAATTGGACTAAATAAATAGTCTCTTAGGTTTTCAGAATCCTTAGGTCACCCTTGTACCCTATCAAGATTTCTGCTCCAATTATGCGGCACGATGAGAAGGATTCCGACAGCCATGGCCTCCACACACATCATCTTCGTCGCTACCGTATTTATCACTCTTTAGACCTAAGCAACTTATATGCACTACTGATGAGATTCCAAGCTTGTTATGAACGAGTTAAATGCTCGTTAGTTGTTAATCACTCCTTAATCATGTCACATCTTTTTTCTTATCAGCAAAAAAAACCTTTATTGATGAAGAAAAATATACATTTCATATGAGATTACAAATCATATCATGTCTTACATACATTCTATACCTGAAAACTTAGATTGGAGTTTCTAAAACTGTAGCTAACAAGTTTACTGGATTCATTGTCAAAGCGATCACAAAGGAAAAGAGAAAAAATATATGTATTTAAAAAAATTATCCCCACAACCGAG
Organism: Camellia granthamiana; assembly: GCA_036172215.1. NCBI lineage: Eukaryota > Viridiplantae > Streptophyta > Magnoliopsida > Ericales > Theaceae > Camellia > Camellia granthamiana. The sequence continues at coordinate 19,167,688 of CM069914.1, forward strand.
CGAATTTACACAACATGGCAGCTACAAATTTGCCACCTCTGTAACTCCAACACCAATGAAAAGATACTAAATATGCTTTCTGACAGGGTCCTTTGTGGTGGTATAATATAATCATGCTTGACCTAACCTAGCCATTGTTTTCCAGTGATTGGTCTCCTTCTAGAGGACAAAAAGAAATTTAAGGCAATATATTACTACTAGTGTTGGACTGATCGGTTCATATTTTATAATAGTTTGTTTGAGTGGAACATTTGGGCTGAATCATGTGTCCATAGAAAAACTCAAAACATTTTCCCCACCTTGGTAAGCAAGAAAAGTTTTCATTATTTGGATCTGTCTAGAATGTGTATTGGATATTGCATTCATATTGACCTTCTAAGTGGAATCAAACATAAAGACATACATTAAAGTATTCGATTACTAGAGAAAAATTTAGCTAATGCATTAAGTGTATAAAGGCAGTCTTGGCACAACGGTAAAGTTAATCCCATTGCAATCTATGAGTTCAAACCATAGAAACAGCCTTTATGTAGGTGTTGAGTCACCAATTGTCCCGAAAACTTAAATTGTTAGATGATTGGCTAACAAGTTATATCAAGTTATTCAACACCCTCCCTCATATGCAAATCCCATCTTGCACATAAAGATGCAAACATTCATACATGTTAGAGATGAGAGACACCAACTGGAACCAAATGCAAATAGAGAGACTTGAAGCAAGACATCTCCCAACTTGAGTTCTGATACTATATTAAGCCACCAATTATCCAAAAAGCTTAACCTATTAGGAGATGGATCCAACAAAATTTATCAAGTTATTCAAAAGTGTTCAAATCTTTTGGGTGGAATCAAACATAAACACATACATTAAAGTAGTGGGTCATTAAAGAAAAAGTTTAGCCAATGCATCAAGTGTATGATAAGCAGTAAAGTTGTTCTATTGCAATCTATGAGTTGAAACCATAGAAACAGCCTTTACGTAGACAGATCATGTGGATGGCATCAAACATAAACACATACATTAAAATAGTGGATTATTAAAGATAAAGTCTAGCTAATGCATCGTATGTATGATGAGGGCGGCCTTGGCACAACAGTAAAATTGTTCCATAGCAACCATGAGTTCAAACCATAGAAACAACCTCTACGTACTCAAATCGTTTGGGTGGAATCAAATATAAACACATACATTAAAGTAGTGGATTACTAGAGAAGAATTTAACTAATGCATCTTGGTGGCACGATAGTAAAATTGCTCTATTGCGATATGTGAGTTCAAACCATGAAAATAGCAATCTACATGCAAAAATGATATTTTAGGTAGAATCAAAATGAACATATACATTAAATTACTAGATAAAAATATAGCTAATGCATCATGGTGTATGATGAGGCGGGCCTTGGCGCAACAGTAAAATTGTTCTATCTTAGTCCTCTCCACACAAGGGGATTAAGCTACATATATCCAACTATTCCTGAGCCCAGCACGGTAGCCGGAGACTCACGCACTGGGACTGTCCATCATGATGTATACTATGATGTCCTACACCTCTTTAGGCAATATTGATGAACTATCACAAATTTTGAAATATGTAACAAATTAGGGGTAGCATTATTAGCTAGAAATGAATCCAAAAAAAAAAATCTTCAAATGTTTTCATTTCTTGTAACAGATAATGAGAGCAGTGAAGTGCTGTAAAATTGTGTGAAGTAAGATGATTATAATGAGGTGCAAACTTTCTGTTTGAAAACCAATGAGCTGAAAGGGCTCAAAATGGGAAGAAAAGATAAACACAACAACATTAGACATAGTAAAAGTACTGCTTAATTATAATTATAAACAAAGATTTGGTTTTTTTTTAAAAGATACTCTTGTCGCCACTACGTAGTAATGAACAATTATATTGATAAAATTACAATAAAAACATCATGAAGAAAGCAAGACCATCAAAAAAAATAAAAAATAAAGGTGCTAGTATAAAGCTTAAGTGGTATAGGTTTAGGCTTACAAGATGCTTTTTTTTGTACACTGTAACTCTTTTGTTACATCAGCAAAATTTTGGTGGTAAAAACAAATAAATAAATATAGAAAAAGTAAATATCACAATTTTCCAGCATAGTCACAGTACATTATGGCCTTATCTTCTTTTTTTCCTTTTTCTTTTTTTCTTTTTTGATCGACAAATATTAATTGTTAGTTGTTAGATTAGCATCTATAAGAAAAAATCTCCCCATCTAAGTGTTTGCACTCCCTTAATTCAATCCCCTAAAGAGAATTAAACCCATGATCTCTTTTGGACTAAACTCTAAGGAAGGCATATGCATGGTAGCCAACTAGGCTAGGCCTAGTTGGTTTACATTATGGCCTTATCTTATTGAATTATTTTTTGTTGTACTACTTGTCTTTTACATCAATAAGTACTTGTTTGGCATGTATTAGAAATAACAAATGTTATTTTAACATATTATTTTATTTGGATCATAATCATCTTATTTGGATCACATCACATTTCTACCACATCATTTTAAACCCAACTCATATTTCATAATTTTTCATAAAAATTCAAAAAGTATACTAATCTAGCACTTCCCAAACAACCCTTACATCCCCCTAAAAACACCCCCCCTAATCCCCCTAATTTCCATATCAAGTAAAAAAAAAAAAAAAAGAGGAAACAGTTGCCCAAATTGAAAATTAGGGGGATTAGGGGGGGTGTTTTTAGGGCTCCAAATCATTTTCCTATACATATATTATCGCAAAGTAATAGAAATGTTAATATAATTTTGGACAAAATTCATTTTACCCTTTATAGTATGATCCAATAACAGTTTATCTCCCTTTTAAAAATAGTTACATATCTCTCATGTGGTTTTGGACTAAAATGCTACAATTACGTTTTCCATCCAAACTAACGGAGAATGTGTCTCACATGCTTATTTTGAGAGTAAAAAAGGGAAAAAAAAAATAGTCAAAGTTAAATTTTGATGTAAGAAGATGAAACTAGCCTTATTTTACCTTTTTTTAGTCTAAATTTCTTATTTAATAACATTTTAAATTAAAACATACATATTATATATATATATATAATTTAATTAACCTAAATACCTTAATTTATTATTAGAAAAATTAATCATCATGTTTAATTTAATAACTTAATTTATTACCATAAAATTACCTTATGTAATAACATTTTAAATTAAACATATACATAATACATATATGTAACAAATTAAATCATAAATTAACTTCAATAATTTAATTTATTACCATCAAATTAAATCATAAAAGTACCTTAATCTAATTTTTAATTTTTAACACAATTTATTATTTAATAACATTTTAAATTAAACATATACAGATATATTTAACAAATTAAATCATAAATTAATTAAAATTAAAAATTAAGTTTATTATAAAAAAAAAATAGAAAACTCTAGTTTCTTAGATTAGTTGTGTTATGTTTTTAATTTTTTTGCTTAGTCATGGAGGTAAATTTATTTATTTACAAGAGAGAAAAAAATAGAAGAATAAGACATAAAGGGTATAATTTTTTTTATTGTTAATATTAACAGTGTTAAGGTTGCATTTTAATTCAAAACCACATGAGAGATATATGCCTATTTTTAAAAGATATCGAGCCATACCACAGGGAGATAATTGGATAAACTAATCAAGCTAGTGTTTTACGCAGCCTCATGAATTTATAGATTCCTAATGTTTAGATAGAAAAGCCATGGAGAAATCTGTATATGCTGATCATTTTTCATGTTTGAAGTTTCTTTTCCCATTGTGCTAGCAAGTTCACAGTCATGTTTACTCTTAAGGGAAAGGATAATGGTCTAAGTAATACCGTGGACCCGATTTTTTTTCATACCATGGGATGTTGGATAGATTTATATATATTATGAAATTACAGTACTATGTTTAGTAAGAGTTGGGATGGAGGAAAGTTAATCCGACGAGTGCGAAATTAATTATGCCAAGGCACTGAGAAATTTAACCCATGGTTTTGAGGGAGTATTAATCTGTCTACACAACTAATCCCCTTATTGGTGAATCAAATGTGAGGCATTACAAAATTAGGAGACAAATCCTAAACATATGGGGTCTTATGTTTTTTAGTTTAATAACCTAATCCTGACACAATCATGTTGAAAAGGGTAGAATATGTATATGTTTATCTTTCATCTTCAATGTTGATATGTACAAGATGCTTTGAAGCTTTTAAGTTTTCAGCCCTTGAACTACTTATCAAGTTTTTATATTGTTCATCCTATAATCGCTAAGAAAGGCTTGCAAATTGTTTTCTAAATTTGCAAAGAAATTTTTTCGTAGGAAAAAAAAAAAATGAAAACATTATAAAAGAAATGAGAATTTTCAAACTTCAAAAACAACAAAATAAAAAGGTAAATTACGCATGTAGTTCCTGTAGTTTGCTCTCTGTGTCATTTTGCTCTCTGTAGTTTTAATTAACTTGATTTTAACCCTAGATTTTGAATTGTGTCATTTTGGTCCAACTAAAAATAGAGGTTAAGAAATATTAGACGAAAAATTAGCATGTCATGTGATTGATTTTCAAGGGCAAAATAGAAATTGTATTCTCCCCTTTCATCTCCTTCCTCACTCACAAACAGAGCCACCAACCCACCACCATCACTGCCATCAGGAGCCGGCAACCAAACAACAATCCCAACATCCATTTTATTATGTAGCTCTCTTTTGGATCCCAGAAAAAGGTTGGGTTATGTGTCTCATTAAGAGCTTTGGGAAGACAATTGCAGCAAGATTTAATATATATATTATGAGCCATTACTTTACATCTCATTTGGGACATCTAGACAAGATATATAGTTATTATTTATTTTGCCTCATACGTAAGAGTTCAACTTAGACCATTTTGTCATGCTTTGAACCAGATTTGACATATTTATTTATTTGTATTGTTCATAGCCATTCATAATGTTGTGCTCTTGATTGGTTTTTTTATTTTTATTTACGCTGTGTTTGGTTAGAGAATTTGAGGAGGGATTTGGAAAGGGAAAGAGAAAATGTGTGTGAAACTAGATGAAATATAGGCATGTTTTATTTACATTTCACCTATCTTTTTCATTTCCCTTTTCAAATCCCTCTTCAAATCCCCCAACCAAACACAACATTAATGTGTTGATCTTCATTTCTTAGTTCAAAAAAAATGATACGAAACATGATACCAGCAAATTAAGTGTAATAAAGATAAAACACTATATGCATATTACCTATTTACCTCTTCTAAACTCTCTCTATTGTGAGTGGGAGTTTTGTACACTTATAAAGTAATTAGCATATAAGTTTTTCGGCTGTGAATATGATCACTGTGAAGCCGTGACTTTTAGGAAATGATTGCATGGGTAAAAAAATAATAATAATAATATATAAAAGAAAGAAAGGAAAGGGAAACTATTAGCCAACACCAATAATTGGGACGGACACTAAATAAATAGTAGAGATGAAAAATCAACATATGAAGCATTAAAGTAATTAGTAAAAAAACAATTTTAATGATGTAATTTTCAAAATTAGCTGCTGAATTCAAATGGGTGCTCATCAAGTGCTCGAAAAACAAAAGCAAATGGGGTAATGATTTCCACAATAGTAGGTTGTTTGGCACAAAAAAGTTATCTCATATTAAAAAATATTACACAGAGAGAGAGAGAGAGAGAGAGAGAGCATCATTTAGGGTTGTCCCAGTGCTGGGATCTAAGACTCCAAAGGCAATCTAGTTGATAGGTTAGACTTTTTTTTTTAGTGTTTCCCCCATTCAAACTGTCATCTCTATGTCCACTTCCCTATCCCTCCTCTGAGCCTCTTTCCCACACAGAGCCTAACCCTCCCAGGCCCCTACAGACCCCAATACCATTACCAACAGAAGATACTGTCAAAAAATCATAATACTTAAAGTCACCAGAAGATGCATGGAAGTTCCAAGCTTCGTTGCTTATTACACACTAATATTTCCTATAATATGCTACACATGTTGCCTCGACCTAGATTTGATTTATCACTGGATAATTTTTTATTTATTTTTTTTTTTTTTCCCTATTATGCAGATCAGCACAACAAACACCGTGTACACACCATATTTACAAAAATATATGCTAATGATCACCCAGTGATCAGTATTTAGTCTTGATATACGTGCTGAATGTGTATAAAAATATGTAAAAAGTGCTTAGTATTCTAACTATTTTGGTATTACCTCCCCCTTAAAGACAGACCATAGGTTATCATTAGCATGATCCTTTGTAAAATAATAGTGGATCTTATTATTTTCTAGATATGATAGGTCCTATATTTATACATATGGTTCGTACGTAGGAGGTAAAAAGAAAGGGGGGTAAATATTGATGTATCATTTTCTTAGTCATCAAACCAAGACATACTCTCTGAGAATGAACTGTCTAGTACAAATTCTGACTCCATTTTCATGTGGCAGACTTAGCTCTAACAGCATTACACTCTGGTAGGGGCCTCCCCATCAACCATAACTCATTTGTACCAAATTTGCAGTCATGTGTGAAGAAATTGTTTCTTTAGTCGATTATAAACGTACCTAATTGCCTTAAAATAGCAAGAACATCAAGTACCCAAGACAAAAAATAGAAACTTGGTTGCAAGTCGGTAGGGGCCGCCCCATCGATCACTCTCGGTGAAGAAAGACTATTGATTAGTTATATACCGAAACACAGAAAAAAAATCTAGACCACACATTAATTTTTCTTTATCACTCTTGGTGACGAAAGACTATTGACTACTTATATACCAAAACACAGAAAAAATCTAAACCACACATTAATTTTTCTTTATCACTCTCGGTGAAGAAAGACTATTGACTAATTATATACCAAAACACAGCCACACATTAATTTTTCTTTACACTTTTCCGTGCAGATAAGTTTCCCATCTACTAAATACGATATACTAATGCATGAATACAAAATTTATCTTGAATAAAAACCAAGGCAAAATTGTAGCATATCCTAGTACATTGATACATCTGCTAAAATTAGCAAAAATAAAAGGCCACAAGGAGGATTGAGAACAAATAGTAATGTGATTGTAACTGTGTGGAAAAAAAGTACCAAGGTAAGTGGAATCTTTCTATATTTTATGACGTCTCTTGGAGCACAAAAGGGAGAAAGAATTATTCCCAAAAATATTCAAACAATAAACAGTCTTCATACTAGTTTCACCACTGGTATATGTTTGACTGTGCTGAATGGATCACAACCTTCCCTTTAAATTCTCCTTCCATCCTTCATTTCCTGGGCCATTCTAAAAACTCCTCTCCTCTTACCTCTATTCAAATAGGAACTCTCTCTCTCTCTCTATCTCTCTCTCTCTCTCTCTCTCTCTCTCTCAACATATTATCTAGCAGCAAAATGGTGTTACCAACTTATGGTATTCTCGGGAAAAACACCTATACTGTCCTCAAGTTTCTCATAGTAATGTTCTTGAGTAACATTATAAACAGAAACAACCTTTGTTGTAACCAGCCTTTTGTCTCCTCAACAGTTTCTCCTCATTCAGGTTCCTCAGCTATCCCTTCTTCACTGAAAACACTAAGATATGAGGGGTATCTAAGCTCCGAGAACATTGACCAAGCAGCCAATGACTTTGGCAATATATACCATAACCTACCATCAGCGGTTCTACATCCTAAATCGGTTTCTGATATTTCCTCTACTATAAAGCATATTTTCGAAATGGGCACTGCGTCAGAGCTGACAGTCGCCGCCAGAGGCCATGGTCATTCCCTTGAAGGTCAAGCACAAGCCTATCAAGGTGTGGTTATCAACATGGAATCACTACGACAGCAAGAAGAAATGCATTTCCACATTGGGGAGTTCCCTTATGTGGATGTTTCGGCTGGGGAGTTATGGATAAATATCCTACATGAGAGTCTCAAACATGGGATTGCACCAAAATCTTGGACGGATTATCTTTATCTCACTGTCGGGGGAACTTTATCTAATGCTGGAATCAGTGGACAGGCATTCCGGCATGGACCCCAGATAGATAATGTTCATCAGCTCGAGGTTGTCACAGGTATGTTCACGCAAATCATTTTTATTATGCATTAGTTTGGTTTAAATTCATAACGCATCATATATAGCAGTGCATGTATGCAAGTGACATCATTTCACAGAAAGGCAGGAATGTGATTCACCCGATTTCTGCAAAATGATGATTATACAGCTCTATGCCCAGTTATGTTGTGAACTAAATCATAAAATTCAATAATGTATATTTATAACTGAAACTTCTTTAACTGAGTGCAGGAAGGGGAGAGGTGATTATCTGTTCAGAGAAAGAGAATACTGACCTCTTTTATGGTGTTCTTGGAGGACTTGGACAGTTCGGTATCATCACCCGGGCAAGAATTGCTCTTGAACCAGCACCCAGGATGGTAAAACTACATATCTTCTTCCCACCAGTAATATACAAAAAAAGCTTTTATCACAAGAAATACTAATCTCTATCGTTAATCTACCGTTTTTTCACAGGTAAAATGGATTAGAGTGCTTTATTCGGATTTTTCTGTTTTCACAAAGGACCAAGAGCATCTAATATCATCAGAGGATCCTTTTGATTACATAGAAGGATTCGTCATAATAAACAGAACAGGTCTCCTTAATAACTGGAGATCCTCCTTCAATCCCAAAGACCCTATTCAAGCAAGTCAGTTCAACTCAGATGGGAAAACTCTCTTCTGCCTAGAAATAGCCAAATACTTCAATCCAGATGAGACTAATACAGTGAACCAGGTGAGACTAGTTAAAACTTCTTATCCTACCTTGCAGAATTCAACTAAAACAGTCCTCATCGTCAACCTCTGTTTACTAATGCAGAAAATCGATAGATTGCTGTCAGAATTGAGTTATATTCAGTCCACACTCTTCCTTTCAGAAGTCTCTTACGTAGAATTCCTGGATAGAGTGCACATATCAGAGTTGGAACTACGGGCAAAGGGATTGTGGGATATCCCCCATCCATGGCTAAATCTTCTCATTCCAAAAAGCAGAATTCACTACTTCGCTGAAGAAGTATTTGGGAACATTCTTAAAGAGACCAGCAATGGTCCTATACTCATTTATCCAGCCAACAAATCCAAGTACTAATTCGTTAACAAAATCAAATCTCTTTTAATAATTCAAATGTTTAGGGCTCTTAAACTTGACTCGGCTCGTTTCTATATTGCAGGTGGAACAACAGAACATCTATGGTTACCCCAGAGGAAGATGTTTTCTACCTAGTGGCTTTCCTAACCTCCGCAATGCCATATTCGACAGGAACAGATGGCTTAGCACACATTTTAAGCCAAAACAAAAGAATCCTAGACTTCTGCGAAACAGCTCGTCTTGGGATGAAACAGTATCTTCCCCATTACAGCACTTACGAGGCGTGGCGAACTCACTTCGGCCCTCAGTGGAATGTTTTTGTTAGGAGGAAATCCACCTACGACCCTTCAGCAATCTTAGCTCCTGGCCAGCAAATCTTCCGAAAAGCAATAGCCTTTTCATGACAATGTAGTAAGCCTCGCAGACCACAAAGAGCCCTCAAGGCACATAAAGCAAAAGCCATAATGCTTGAAACTGTGCATACTTTTGTCCTTGGAAAAAAAAAAAAAGAAAGGGGGACAAATTGAAGTCACAATTTTGGTGCTTCCATGGGTTTCCTGACAACAGCAAGTAATAAGACTGTTATGTTATTTTTTGACATTTTTCTTCAGATCTCAGATAAATTTCAGTCATCTCATCACAATACAAAGTTGTACAAAGGGCCTACAATAGGAAGGCCTTAAAATATGTCTTAATATTGCGATGCCCGATCCAAATAGCTACAGTAAATTTGATAACAGTGATACCATCTCTTCCATTAAGATACCAAATAACTGCTAACAGAGAGACGAAATTTTTCAAATTGAAATAAATCTGAACCACACATTATTAACATGACACAGAATCTGAGAAACCAGCACATGCTACAGCTACAAGAGTGAATCACAAGAACTCCATGGGGTATTAAAAACAAAATTAATCTTACTTTGTAGCTTTTGTAAATCCAAGACCTGGTCTGCATATTTCTTCCTGTGGATCCTCATAGTCTCGAGCATCACGAAGAGAAGCTTCAAAGTCAGTGGAGTCACTTGCAACTGGAAGAAAACTACCAATGTCATCTCTAGCTCCAAATCCACCAGCCCGTATAACGTCATCAGATGATATGGAAGCCTCCATATTTACCTCACCAGAAGCATTTATGTCTGCCTGAACTGCATCCTGTGAGACATTTGCCACACCTTTGCAATCACCAATGTTAGTTTTTGCCGTGGCTTCTAGAGAACCTCGGTGTTGTTTGGGGTCATCCTTCAGTTTAGCCTCAGTTTGAGCAGATTCAACAACTTCATTTCGTGTGCTGGTCTCATTCATATCTGGTGCATTCAAAGTTCAAACAAATTCAATGCTAGGAAGAAATTACAGCATGAGAAAACATTAAAAAGGAGCCTTATATAACAATATATAAGTTATAACTGATCTTTCCCTTGAATCCTCTTGAATCTAATAAGACTTGGAATTACTAAAAATTTGGACACAGATGTGGCTTTGAAATCTTGCAGCACGATCGAGTTCACATATTTATTACAGTGGGGTTGATTCTCTATGAATTTGAAGGGGAACAAAAAAAAAAAAACTAACATGTGAATTAACAAGGGGAACTTCACAAAAATTTTGAAACTGCACAGAACTAGGTGCTGGGCATCTTCATGAGCTAATGATTGATTATATGTACTTGAAACATTAACCAACTCATGCTATCTGCCTATTATTCAATTGAAAAGGTAGAGATCCTTCTCTCCGTTTGCATTCGTTCCTTATTTGCATTATGCTTCTCTCTATGTATGTCTATTTGCACCTCCATGCTCAAGATGGGGTTGCACGTAAGGAAGGGTTTTTGATAGCTTGATACACATTGTTGGACCGATTGTGTGACAGCTTAAGCTTTTGAGATAATTGGTGATCTAACATGGGCTACAACACTACCACTTCTCAACCCTTCTCACTCAACGATCAAAGACAGTGGAACATGTCATCAGCAAGCTTACCTTGTATAAAAGGTTTGGTGTCAGTTAAATGACCTCCAATCACATAAATTCAACATTTTCGTGAGTCTTGAATCGACTTAAAAGGCATTAGTAGCAAGGTATAGATTGCTCTTATTGACACTCAGTTCGCTGGCCATAGCAATATTGCATAACAGTGAAAGCCAAAAAAGAAGCAGAGATTGCTTGAAGCATATCATAAGTCCTCTATGAACCATAATCATCAATCAAATGAAATTTTAAACATGCCCTCTTAGGTTGTTTTCTTTATGCAGTTTTGCATATTCACATATCGCATAGAAACTGAGACCTAGTAAGCAACTACAACCGAAGGATGGTCCAAAAAAAAAAAAAAAAAAAAAAAAAAGAAGAAAGAAAGAAAAGAGAAAAGTTTTATTGAATAAAACAAACAAAACACTAGGATAAGCTAAAAACAATAAATGGAACTTTAGAAAATCAATATCATCAGAGATCCAACCGTACTCTATGATAGATTTGAAGTTTCACAAAAGAGTGATTCTATTTACACACCACTTACTAAGTGCACACTACACAATTTTAATTTTATGTTTTTTACTCATTGCACACAATCTAAACCAAACCAAACCAAACCAAACCAAACCAAATCAAACCAAACCAAGCCAAGCCAAGCCTTAAGTCCCATCAAATGGGGTTGGCTACATGAATCCTCCTCCTCCACGTGGCTTTATCAAAGGTCATTTCGTTAGTCAAATTAAGTAGATCCATATCTCTATTTACAACGCTAGCCAACGTTAATCAATGCACACGATTTATTTTCAAATATTCCTAAAATATCCATATCTTCCCCAATTCCAACCCTAACCCTAACCGTAACTTCACCCACCACCATCGCTGTCACGCCATCAACCGCCGCTGTCACCAGAAATCGCCACCGCTGCCATTCCCCTCCCAGCCATCCTCCCCCCTTTCCACTCTCAGCCCCCACTTTTTTCTTCTTCTCTTCAAATACCACCATCACGAACTACCACCAACGTCTGCCATTACCAAAAATCGACGCCACCACCGCCCTACCATCGCCATCACCAGAAATAGCCACCGCTGCCACCCTACCATCGCCATTACCAAAAATCAAAGTCGTCCGCCACACCAAAAATCGCGATCACCATCGCCGCCGCCGCTGCTTCTGCTGCCCATGACTATCATAGCTAGCGTTGCTTGCTAGAAGAGGGTAGCGTTGCTTGGAAAACCCCAAATCTCTCTCTCTCTCTCTCACTCTCTCTCTCTCCGTGGTGTGCTATGGAAAGAAAGGGACGCGGGAGTGAGGTTTACGATTGGTGGTGGGTCGCAATGGTGTGGCGGTGGTGGCTTCTGGTGATGGCAGCAGCCAACGGAGGTGGCGAAGGCTAGTGGCTGTGATAGCGTGGCTCAAGATAATGGTGGAGTGGTTTATACAAAAAGGTAATTTTATTAAAGATCAAAATTGAAATTTAAAAAATTATAGAAATGGTGTGTATTGAGAGGTTTGGTGGTGTGTAAATAGAATTACCCTTCACAAAACTGTGACAATACACTTGTCCTTGTACATTTTTGGACAAATTACAAATACACCCCCTAAGGTTTGCTTAAAATATGAATTGCCCCTATAGTTTGGAAAATTACAAATACCCGCTTGCCATAATATTTTATTTAACAAAATTAACTAAAAAAATAAAATTCCTAACTGCTCTCTTATACAATAATAAAATTACCTGAATTATTAATTGAAATATATTTTTAACATCATTGAAAGTTGTTAATTGATTTGATGATTTATTAATAAAAGGGGTCATTTGTTATGTGTTAAAATAGTTGTGTTATTATTTATATAATGAGGGGTATTAGAGTCATAATGTAAGACTTGAGTTAAATATATATAAAGTGTTGAGGTGAAGGGTTGATTTAATTTTTATCAAACCCTATTACTACCGATAGTCTACTCTCTCTCTCTCTCTCTCTCTCTCATCTTAAACCTTAATCTCTACACACTTTAATCTTCAACTTGGTATCAAAGCATAAGATTCTACTCAAACAATCCTTCTATAGACTCGTGAGATCTTCGCAAGGTAAAGATGGCGTGCTGATATGAAGTCCGTACAGACATCATGCTTCGGGACTCTCTGGTCTGGTTTGAAATTTTCTCTTGGTAATTATGGTTATTTTTACAAAATTAATGGGAGGCATTGATGTGAGTTTATGATTTTTGAATGTTTTTCAATGATATAGTGGCCTGTTTTCTGATCTGTGACTCCAGCAATTGTGGGCTGTTTTTGGTTGTTGAAACCTAATCTATAGGTGCCAACTGAGCCTTCTCAGGCCTTCTTTGGTGTTTATTTGTTGTCTTGGTGCATTAGGTGGTGATTTCGTCGGGATTCAACCTATTGGTTCATCCCATCTATTCGTCGCTTCTATTCATCGTGACTCATTGAGTTTTTTGATTCATCTTACTCGTTCAACCCATCTGAGTTCATTCGTTCGACCCATCTGGTTGGGTCGTCTGGTTCAGTTGGTTCGAGAGACCCATCTGGTTGCTTCGTCTCCTCTGTTCGTGGGCTTCTCCTCCATCGCATTTGATTACTGATTCATCATCTCCTCTGACTCACGACCCATTCGCAAAAACCCTAGATGGTTGTTCATGATCTCTCTCAATGCTCTGAGTCCCGATCTCTCTGGTTTCAAAATCGCAACATCAGGCTGTCGCTAGACTTGTGAAGTTGGGTTGTCGTCATCTCTCGACTCGCGAGGTTGGGTCATCGTGACGTCAAGCTGCCTTGTCTCTCTCTGCTTCGACTTCTAGTTCTCTGGCTAGTTCTTCTTCATTCTCTTTGCATGTCTGCTCGTGAAGATTGGTTATGAAGTTGGTTCATCGAGGCACCGGGTTTTCGGATCATTGGATCTCTGGTTTGGCTGTTTTTGGTCTATTTTGAGTTTATTACACTTGAACCCCTTAAATTTTTGGTTATTACTCTTCGACCCTTGGTTTGGTTCTTTTGGTTCTATTTTAGATTTACTCTACTTAAACCGCTTAAATTTTTGGTTATTATGATGTCTCTCGCTTCTGATGAGTATGCTTTCTGTCATCAGAAGGGCCATTCGAAGTATCACTGTCCCAAGAAGCCTGCCACGTCTTCTCAACAGTCTCAAACCCAGTTCCGAGCTCCTCATCGGAGTACTTTTCGTCCTTCCGTTAGTTCCACTGCATCTGCTCTAACTCCTAATCCTGACTTGGATTCCTCGAGTGTTCAGATTAGTTAACTTCAGTATATACTGTCTACCTCCCAACCCTCCGCGTCTGCTTCAGTTGTTTTCTTTCTTCATTCAGGTTTGCTTGGGTCTTCTTCAGGTATCTCTTCGTCTGTCTAGATTTTTGACTCTGGTGCTTCTCATCATATGACTCTTCATCTTTTCTTACTTCAAAATTGTATTCCCCCTCCCTTTCCTATTACTGTGAACGCTACTAATGGGTCTAGTATGTCTGTAATATATGTTGGGTCTGTTCTACCGTCTTCTATGTTTGCTATCTCTATTTCATCTGTCATTTATGTTTCTCAATTATCTATCCGTTTATTATCTATCAATCAGCTTGATACCTCCAGTTTTGATGTTATCTTTTCTTCTTTTATTTGCTCTGTGCAGGATTGAATGTCCAAGCAACAGATTGGGACCGACCATAGAATTGGAGACCTCTATGGGGTGGAGAGCTTGCATTTGCGTATGACAACTTCTCCAACTACCTTTTCTTCTTTTCAATTAGATTCTCTGTCCAATCCTTTCTACTTGTGGCATTCTAGATTAGGACATTTGTCTGCTGACTGCTTGCAATATTTGACTCAATCAGGTATATTAGATAAAATTTCTCCTAGTGAACTTACTGAGTGTCAAGGGTGAAACCTTGCCAAAATGACAGCCTTACCTTTTTATAAAAGTACTTCTATATCTGATACACCATTTTCTTTAGTCCATACTAATTTTTGAGGCCCTTCTTCTGTTCTCACTAAAAGGGGTTCTGCATACTATGTTTCATTTGTTGATAACTACACCCGTTACACTTGGGTTATCTTATGACTCATAAGTCTGACTTCTACCAGATATACCGTACTTTTCAGTCTATGGTTACTACACAGTTTAGGTCTACTATTAAATTGTTGCGGTCTGACTTGGGCGGGAAATACTTTAAAACTAAGTTCTGTGAATATTTGGCCAATTTGGATACCATTCACCAAACTTCCTGTACTGATACACCTGCCCAAAATGGTCAAACTGAACGTAAACACCGTCATCTTTTTTAGACAGCTAGGTCTCTCCTTCTCTCTGCCTCTGTTCCGGCTCCATTTTGGGGTGAGGCAGTTCTTATTGCTACTTTTCTTCTCAACCGTATGACTACCCCCCTTCTTTTTGGTCAATCTCCTTATGAGGCTCTATTTTCTCAACTTCCTAATTACTCCCTTCTTCGTGTGTTTGGGTCTGCTTGTTTTATCCTTACCCCGTAAAGATAGGACCAAACTTAGTACCCGGTTTGTCCTATGTATCTTTTTGGATTACAGTCTCACTCGGAAAGGTTATCGCTGTTATGATCGTGTTTCCCGTCGCCTTTATGTCTCCCGCCATGTTGCCTTTCTCGAACGCCTACCTTACTTTCAGCTTCCTCCTCTCACAGCCCCAGTTTCCAAAGAAGATTTGGTTCATATTGATCCATTTCCTTCTAAAATCCCTCCCAATGAGTATATCTCTGCTGTTCCCCATAAGCTTATTCCCTCTTCTCCTTATACTGAGTCCCTCTCCACTGACCCCCATGAGTCTGTTCCTTCTTCTCCTTCCCTGCCTGCTCCTGCTCCTCCTCCTCCTCCTCCTCCTCCTCCTCCTCCAGTGTTAGTCTATTCTCGTCGCAAGGCTCTCACTCCATCAGTTGTCTCTACCCTTACTGTTGATCATCCTTCTTCTAACAACTCTGATCTTACTAACTGTAAGTATCCCCTTTGCATCCGTAAACAAGTAATCAAACTTGGTTTTGCTAAAACATGATTTTCTCCTTCATACTGTACGTTTTTGTCTGCTATTCGTTCTTTTTGAGAACCTCAGTCTTACAAGGAGGCCTATCAGGATCCTCATTGGATTCAAGTTATGGAGGATGGGTTGTCTACTTTGTAGAAAACTAGTACTTGGGGGTTGGTTCCTTTGCCTGCTGGTAAGAATCTGGTTGGTTGCAAATGGGTCTACAAAGTCAAGACTCATTCTGATGGTTCTCTTGAGTGCTACAAGACTCGCCTAGTTGCCAAGGCTTTTTCACAAGAGTATGATATTGATTATGATGAGACCTTTGCCCCTGTTGCCAAGATAACTACTGTCTGTACTTTAATATTTGTCGCTGCTGTTCGACATTGGCCTCTTTATCAGATGGATGTTAAGAATGCTTTTCTTAATGGTCATCTCGCTGAGGAGGTTTACATGTGTCCTCCCCTTGGCCTTCACCATTCCTCTGGACAGGTTTGTCATCTTCGGCGTGCTCTATAAGGTCTGAAGCAATCTCCTCGTGCTTGATATGATCACTTTCAGGCTGCTATTACTGAGCTTGCGTTTCATCCTTCTACTCAGGACTCTGCTTTGTTTCTCCTCCACACCTCTGCTGGTTTTGTTGCCTTATTACTGTATGTGGATGATATGATTATTACTGGCTCTGATTCTTCTGTTATCTCTGAGGTCAAGCAACATCTCTTCCGCACCTTCGAAATGAAGGATTTAGGCCCATTGCGGTACTTTCTTGGTATTGAGGTGGCTTTTTCTCCCAAGGGCTACTTTTTATCTCAAGCCAAGTATGCTAATGAAGTTATTCACTGTGCTGGTCTTACTGACACCAAGATTGTTGATACCCCAATTGAGCTTAATGTGAAACTTAACAATACTAATGGTGTTCCTCTACCTGATCCTACTTTATATCAAGAGCTTGTGGGTTGCTCAGTCTATCTGACGGTTACTCCCCCTGATCTTGCCTATGTTGTTCATGTGGTTAGTCAGTTTGTTTTTACTTCTCATTCTACACATTAGGCTGCTTTGGTTCAGATTCTTTGCTATCTTCGGGGTACTACATTTTAAGGTTTACTATTGTCCTCTACTTCTTCCTTGGCTTTAGTAGCCTATACTGATGTTGATTGGGCTGGTGATGTTATAGATCGTAAGTCCACTTCTAGTTTCTGTATGTTTCTTGGCGATTCCTTAATTTCTTGGAAAAACAAGAAACAAACTGTTGTTGCTTATACTACTGCCAAAACCGAGTACCGTGCTATGGCTCATGCTACTGCTGAAGTTGTCTGGTTTCGTTATCTTCCGTCTGACTTGGGCGTCCCTCAGTCTTCCCCGACCTCCCTCTATTGTGATAACCGTAGTGCTATTCAGATTGCCCATAACACTGTCTTCCATGAGCGAACAAAGCACATTGAGATTGATTGTCACTCTGTCCGTCAGCATCTGCAATCTGGCTCTATCTCGCTTCCTTTCGTCTCTTTGGCTCTACAACTTGCTGACTTCTTTACCAAGACTCACACCACTGCTTGGTTTTAGTTTCTTCTTGGCAAACTCTCAGTGTTTTCTACTAAAACACCTTGAGTTTGAGTAGGGGTGTGAGAATATTAGGTTAGGTTTATATATATGGTAGTGTATATTGTGTATATATATGACAGTGTTTCCTTTTCCTATATGGCAGTGTTTCCTTTTCCTTTTTAGTCTTAGGGTTAGGATTACTATATAATTAGATGTATTCTTTGTATTATGGCACAACTGAATATACAGATTCTTCAAAAAACTTACACTTAAACCTTAATCTCTACACACTTTAATCTTCAACTTTATGAAATTAGAAACTTTAAGGGGCAAAATGTAATTTCTAGAACCACCCGCGCGGGGGGAGGGATTTGTATTTTAAGCAAACCCAGGGGATGTATTTGTAATTTACCCTAAAATTTTCTACTAGAAGAAAGAGGAACGTTCTGCAACTCTTCTAAGAAAATTGAACAATAATTGATGTAAGATTTTCTATGTGCATAATTAATTTCAAAATAACAAATGGAACTAAAACTTGGAGCCTAGATAAATAAAACATCCAAGCAAGAAGCACCAAAGTTCACAAAACAAAAAGCATAGCCTAAACATTAATGGTTTAGGAAGAACAGGACACTGCTATCACACTAATTACAAGCAATAATGGGCAATGAGAAGCATTAAGCCTTTGAGAATATTAACGATCAGAACTTATTCTTCTTTTCTCAGGCCCTCTGATGAATTAAGCATACTGAAATCTTCAACTGTTCAATCCAAAACAAAATGGTGCCTGAATATAAGACCAGAATGTAATGGACAAGGAAACAGTTTACTATTCAATTCAAAGACCAGAATGGTATCAGTGACTCGATTAAAAAGTCAGACTTGTGGTTTTATTTACAAATTAGTAGCTAAGATTGACCTTGAGGTTGTGTTGGTTGGTTAGCAGTGTCATGTCCGACTCCCAGATTACTTTGTAGGAGGATAGCAAATTCTAGATGCTAACCTTGTGGCAAACGAAGTCGTTTTCTTGCAGATCTGTTAGTGGCACTCCTAATGTGATTTGCAAAACGGATATTGAAAAGTAGTTGATCAGACACAAAAGGAATCAGATGAAGATTTTTATTATAGTTTCTTACTTAGTATTTCAAAGATTTTATAATTTCATTTAGCATTTAATTAGGAAGCTTTTATTTTATTTAGTATTTAATTAGGAAGCTTTTAGTTTGGAAACTCTTAATTAGAGTTTTTTGGGTGCCTACAAATAGGCCATTTTGTAGGAGGATTATTCAGCTTTCAATGAATTGAAATTGAGGATTTTCGTTTTGAGAATTTAGGGATTTTTTTATTTTTGGTGTGGTTTATTCTTTCTTCATTAATACTGATTTTGCCAGCCGGCCTGCACCAGGTATATGTTTCTTTAATTGGGCCTTTTGTACATGTCAGTTGGAACAAATGATCTTTGGGGACCAGTGGTGGAAATGGATATGCTTTTGCATTTGTACTATGAAGTTTTCAGTATTAGAGAATGGCTGTCCCATGGGTTTCTTTTCTAGCTCAAAACGGTCGTGGCAAGATGATCCACTGTCTCCTTTTAATTCATCACATTGGAGACATTGAGTAGGATGATAGTGTAGGGAGGTATAACTAGATGGTTTGAGGTTTGCAAGGTAGGGGCATAATTTGTCAGTTTTTCATCTTCTCTTCGCAGACGAATAGTAGTTAAGACATCTAGAGTGCATTTCTCATCTGCTTCAAGTCAGTTTCAAAAAGCGAGCTCATCCCAATATGGGAGGTAAGGAATGGTCAAGAATTGGTGACCATATGGTGTTAGATTAACACTAGTCCTAGAAGCTTCACCTATTAAAAAATAGGTCCAACAATATATATCAAATTATCCAAAACCCTCCCTCACATGCAACTATGTCTTGCACATGGAGATGTAAAGAGACTACATAGAGAGAAGCAAAAATGCTAACGAGGAACAAATGCAAACAGAGAGATTTGAACCCAAAACCTCCCCCAACCTCAGCTCTAACACCATTTTAGATCACCACTAGTCCCAAAAGTTGTTAGGAAATGGGCTCAATTATGTATATGAAGCTATCCAACAATGGGATTCAGTGAGTTCTTTTCCAACTGCTTATTCATTGCTTCCTCTTCTTTTAAAGCTACCTCAATTTAGAATTGTATTATTAAATATTTTGATTAGGATTCTGTGTACTCTCTTTTAAAAGAGGGAGGTTAAGGCATCAGGCAATTTAGACTGTTTAATCAAGCACCTTTAGGCAAGTGGTGGTGAAGATATGTCGTGATGAAGATGGTTTATGGAGAAGACATGAAAGATATTATTAAAATTTTGATATATAAATATGGCTACAAGACTAGTGGTTAGACCTCCAAGGAGGTTAGGGAATTTTATGAGGTAGATGATTATGAGAGGATGGTAGGAGTTCTTCAATTTTGTTAAGCTTGTTTTTCTTTTTCTTTTTTCCCATTAGCAATGGAAGGAGAGGTAGATTCTAAAAGATGTGTGGTATAATAAGGGCACCTTTTTCAAAGGTATTTTTGGATTTTCATTCTATTGCGCTGAATAAAAATGCCATGGTAACAAAGGAAATCAAGGATTGCTTAGGAGCCTCAATAATTAAGCCAATTAAAGACAGGGAGCTGGATGCAGTTGATAAGTTTTTTGTTGCTTTGTAAAAGGCAGAGATTTCACAGAGGGTTTGGGATAAGATGCTCTAGAAAGGAAAGAAAAGAAAATTTTCTATTAAATCTTTCCATGATGCCTTAGACCAGATGGTACAAGTAGACATTTCCATGAAAGATTATTTGGAAGGGGGCCCACCACTAAGATGGCTTTCCCTGTATAGATTGTAGCCTTGGATTGTGTATCATAAACATTAAATGGGGAAGAGGAGTAAGGAATGTTTTGATCACCTTCTTTTGCATTGCAATGTAGATAGGAAGCTATGGAATTTTGTTCGTTATTTTTGGCATTAGTTGGGTCATCCTGGACAGTGCTTATTTGGAGGATGCCAAATGAAAAGATTGAAGAAGAAAATGACGGTGATTTGCTTATGTGCTTGATGCAATGCATTTGGTGGGAGCCAGGGGCAGAACCATGTTTGCACCAAGGGGGTGCAATGACACCCCACTTTGAAAGAAATCTATATATACTTAACTAATACCTATGGTTTGAAAGTTGAGGATGCCTTCCTATGCCACCCCCCAAAAAAACTCAATTTTGTATAGTGGGCTTACCATAGCATTTGAAATGGTGCACATACCAACATTTTCTACATTCAAGCTCCAAAAATGACATTCTTCATTCATTCCGCCAAATAAATTTAAAAAAAGAAAAACAAACTATCATTTTTTTTTAAAACCGAGACCCTCCAAAATACAGAATTTACTTTTGATAATGTGAATTGGGTTTTTTTTTTTCGATAAATAAAAGACCATATTATTGAGAAAATGAGCATCAAGGTGATGTACAAGAATACAACGAATGAGCCCCCGAAGGGGAAGAAACAACCTAACCAATCAAATGATCCAAAAAAACAAGAAAATAAAACATATCCGGCTCTACCTTTCCCATTAACCAACTAAAACACCGCTTGGACCCCCTAATATAAAATTCTAGTTCCGCCCCTAGATGGAGAAAATATATTTGAGGAAGTTTTTTGAAATCATTCTTTACTCCTTGTGGTTCATTCCTTTAACACTTTACCTCCTGACCTATTTTAAAAGGAAACACCGCTCGGAACACCCCAATATAAAATTCTAGTTCTGCCCCTAGAGGGAGAAAATATATTTGAGGAAGTTTTTATAACCATACATGTATTGAAATCATCTTTACTCGTTGTGGTTCACTCCTTTTAGCACTTTACCTCCTAGACCATTAAAATAGTGTTAAGAGCCATGTGGTTTTGGACTAACATGCAACCCTAACCCATTTACGTTAGCTACAAAAAGAAATTTGTATTGAGCCATGTGGGTCTTTTTTTTTTCTTTTTTTTTTTTTTAACAAATAAAGTTTATTGCTCACAACATCTAGATGACGCTACCCCCCGGAAAGGGGAAAGACTACCTAACCAATCAAATCGTCCAAGAAATCCAAAAAAACAAACAAATTCGGATCCACCCTCCCTGTAACCCAACTATACAAAACTACAAAAAAACCTATTCTCAAACCACGAGACAGACTAAGTTAACCCCCTAAAAAATATGGCAATTCCATTCCAACCAAGCCAGCCACATTAAGCACAAAGGGCCCATGGCCCAAGCCTTCTGCCGCCTCCCAACGCCAAAAGTAGAGAAGATAAGCTCCCACAAATGATAAGCCACAGGACAATGGAGAAGCAAGTGATCCACAGACTCCGGATTACCATAGCATATATAACACTAGTTTACTAGAATATGACAACGGCAAACCAAATTATCAATAGGTAGAATCCAATCAAAAGTTGTTGTCCACACAAAAAATGCCACCTTAACACGACATGAAGGAAACTCCCCCTCCACACCACCAAACAAAGCCTACTAGAAAGTAAAAACCAAGAAAACACCTTTCACACTTGAACCCACAACCCCCCCCCCCCCTTTCTCTCCCGACACCCCGTACAAGAAATTCAATAAATCCACCAGCTGCCTAACCTCTGAATCTTGAACCTGCTAGTGTAATGTAATATCCCAAGTCACCTCATCTTCAACCCCACCCAAATAAGATGGCACCACAGCCTCCTGATCAACAGCAATACAGAAAATCAACAAAAAACGAAACTACAAAGAAACCTCACCACACCACTGATCCCGCTAAAACCGCAACCTTTCCCCTGATCCCTCTTGAAACAAAACCTCCTCCCAAAACTCCCCCTTACCTAGCCATACCCCTTTCCACAAACCACAACCATGAGTACCTCCCACGTCCCCTATACTCCACTCCCCCTAGCCCACCCCATACTTAATAACCACCACCTGGCGCCACAGTCGCTCCCTTTTTCCCACGCAAACCTGTAAAGCCACTTCCTCAACAAAGCCAAATCAAAAGTCAACAACCTCCATACGCCTAAGCCCCCCACCTCCTTTGACCGACAAATCCGATCGCAATTCACCAAGTGATACTTGAACTCCCCCTCCCCCTCCCCCTAGTCTCTCTCCATAAAAAATCTCGTTGCAACTTTTCCAACTAGTACGCCATTGATACTGGAATCACATGCACTGACATGAAATAAGTCAGAATACTCCCCAAAACACTCTTGATCAGAATCAATCTCCCTCCCTTAGATAAATATTGTCATTTCCACCCCGCCAACCACTGCTTAACCCTTTCCGCCACACCATCCCACACTCTTTTTGCCTTAAAAGTGGCACCCAAGGGCAAACCCAAATAAAACATTGGTAAAGCCTTGCACCCCAAAATAGTTGCCAAAGTAGGAAGCCACTTCACATCCCCTAACGAAATCAAAACATAACAAAACACATCTCAAATGGCTCAACTACTCTGAATTAGCCCCACGGAAAATAAGAGCATCATCAGCATACAAGAGGTGGAAGATAGCAAACGGTTCCGTAATCCCAGATCCCATTGTAAAACCTTCCAACAAACCACCTTGCGTAGCCCGAGACAACCTACTCAATGCCTCCATGTCCAAAATAAAAAACAAAGGAGGCAACGGGTCACCTTGACACAAACCTCGGCAAGTCTGGAAGAAACCAGCATGTGATGACCTCGACATACATATTATTTTTACGTATTATTTTATTGAGTATAATTGCATGATTATGTGTTAATTTTGTGCTTATCTGTTTGTTCATGGGATATCTGTTTAATTGCTTACTTTGAATTCGAAATTGAAAGCCTAAACAGATTCAGAAACCAAAATTGACTAGTTGAATAGGTTAATTGGAATATTTAGAACCATATGGCAAGTTTGATTAAAATTTGATTTGGATCAAAATAATTAAATTAAATCAATTACACTTGATTAGAATTAATTAGAATTAAGGTTAATTAATTAGCCCTAATCTCATTTAATTAACTTAACTTAATCCAACCATATATATATGTTAGAAACATGTTTAAGAGCTCATTCCTCATCAAAAATAGGCTGAAAATTAGAAAGAGAGGGAAAGCAATATTTGTAGAGAAAGAGAGAGAGAGAGAGAGAGAGAGAGAAGAATTGTGGAGAATTGAAGAAGTATTGAAGAATTAAGCAACTCTATACCTAAATTTAAGCTCTGGGTAAGAATCTCACCCATAATCCTTGTAGATAATCCTTGTAGAAGTTGAATTCATGAGGTTGTAGGATCATTTGCATAAAATTGTTAAAGAAATGCTAGGATTTCTTTGAATTTTGTAAACAAGAGCTAAATTAGGACATGCATGCATAATTCATCATCTTTAAGTTTGATTTCCACCAAAATCTTTACATGCATGAAGTTATACTTGCTATTTTTGAGAATTTCTTCATTATTTTACACTTATCATCTCATTTGATCATGTTTTGAAGGGAAAGAGGTTGAATTTATCACATGCATAGCAAAACTATGAAGTTTTGGGTTTTGTTTTGGAAAATTTGAAAGAGATTTTGAATTATAGTTTGTAATTATCAAGTATTCATGTTTTATAAAGTGTTCCTTCATGTTTTCTGTAGCCATGCAAGCTTTGGACTTGAAACTCATGCTTTTGAACTTCAAATGCAATTCTAGAAAACCTAAAATTTGCCAATTCGCTCGAGCGACAAAATCTTCACTCAAGTGCACTTTGCATGAAACCTGTTCTTTTACATAACATTACATAATGGCTCGAGCCTAGATTTCAAGCATCCAAAAGTTTTGTAGAGTTTTACAGACAGCTCGAGCGACAAAGGGTTCACTCAAGCGACCCCAATTCATTTTGCATAATTGGCTCAAGCAACCATCGAGCCTAGATTTCGACCATCCCACACTTTTGCAGACAAGCCACACCACTCGAGCGACCAAAGGTGCACTCGAGCGAACTGCCCGGTTTTCAACATTTTTGAAATACACTCCCATATGCATGCTTTCATCCTCCTGCTCTTATAGACATCCTTAGACATTGTTTAGGCATTCTTAATAAGGAAATGAATTAGAAACACATTAAAAGAGGATTAGATTAAGTAGAACATTTGCTTGAAACATGTGTTTTAATGTGTGCTTTGTCATGTGTATTGCGTAGGTGGACTCCCGAGGCATAATATCGGTACAACCCACTGTGAGTAATGTCTTTATAAAGCTATGTTCGAAAAGTATTTTGAACTAGTTAAGAATGATATTTTGAATCTTATTTTGTTATCTATGAATGAATGTCTTTTTTGAAATTGTAATCGTGGCGTCCTTTAGTGAGGCCCTCGCCTGAGGGAAACAATACCATGGCCCACCGATTAATAGGCCCTCGCCTAGGGAAAACAATACCATGGCCCATTGAATTAATTGAAATACAGAGATCTCTGATGTTAGACCGTAATGGTCCATATGGAATTATGGATTATTGATTGACCCTAGTGGTCTTATGGGCTTCGGCATATTGTTACATTGTTACTCTATTGGATGCACCACGTATAACGATTGAATTATTATTGTTATCGTATGGTATTGTTATAATTGGACATACGATTGTCAATCAAAATGTTTTGATTTTTGAAATGGATTGTTTTGGGAAAATGAAAGATATTTTTCAAATCAAGTTGGACTTCATTCATATAAAACCTTTATATTGATATTACTCACTGGGCTCCAGCTCACCCCTCTCCCTTAAATATATGTAGGTGAGCAAGTGGAACATCAAGTCTAAGCCTTGGAGTCTACTCCTGTAAAGCCATTTTTGAAATGCCTCCGTGATGGGGTTTGCTTCGACTCGAGAGGAGTCAAACTTTGTCAACCCTTTCTTTTGTTTTGTTTACTTTTGTTATTTTGGAACTTGTTATGGATGAATGTTGTATAAGAAGTCTATCTTTGATGTAATGTATGTAAGCACGTATGAAGTTTAAAGTTTTAAATATTTATGAATTTGGCATGTATGCACTGCCCAATAGACTTAGTTATATTTCATTATTACTTCCGCTAAGCCCCGCTATTATATTATGATTGATTTTGTCATTGAGGCCGAAGGTAATCCGAGATTACTGACCGGTCATGACCTAGACCTCTAGAGGCGGGTTCAGGTTGTGACACGGCATGTCCCATTCACCAAAACCGACATCTACACAATAAAAATGCAAAAAAGAATCCATCGCCTCCACATCAGCCCAAAACATATCCTCTCCATAACAGACAACAAGAACTTCCAACTAACATTGTCATGTGCCTTCTCAATATCTAACTTGCAAATGACACCCGGTCACCCTTGCCGAATATGAGAATCAACATACTCATTAGCCACCAAAACCGCATCCAAAATCAAACGACCTCCCACAAACACATTCTGAGACGCTAACACCACAGACCTCAGAACCAGCTAAAGCCTACTAGCCAAAACTTTAGCTAAAAGCTTGTACATGCTCCCCAGCAAACTAATAGGCCTGAACTCCCTAATGTCCTTCGCTCCCCCTTTTTTTGGAATCAAAGCAATAAAAGTCGCATTAAAGCTCTTCTCAAATTAACCAAAACAGAAAATCTACTCCATTGTATCCATCACATCCACCTACACCACTTCCCAACAATGCTAGAAAAAAGCCAATGTAAAACCATAGGGCCCAAGAGCCATCTCGCTACTCATCCTCTTTAGAGCACCCACTACCTCCTCTTCAAAAAATGCCTACTCTAATGTCAGGGAGTCAAGATCTGAAATGACATCAAAGTCCATCCCATCTAAACCCGGACGCCACTCCCCCTACCTTCCGGAATAACCTCTAATAAAAGCCCACAGTCCCCACCCGCATCTCCTCATCCGAAGGCAATTCCACCCCATCCACCCGAATCCTCCCTATCTCTTTTACCCCCCTATGTACATTAGTCATCCAATGAAAAATTTTAGTGTTGTGATCCCCTTCCTTTAACCACATACACCTAGACTTCTGCAAGTAACTAATTTCTTCCATCCGAGCAATATGAGCAAAATCACCCCTCACCTTTTCTTTCCACACAACATCCTCACTAGACAAACCCACCTCAGTTTCTTTGATATCAAAGTCGTGCAACTCTGCCAACACTCCCGCATTCGGACCCTCCAACTGATCAAACACCTCCTTATTCCACTATTTTAAATCTGCCTTAAGCAATTTTAACTTTTGCACTAACTTACAACTAGGATTCCCCAAGACAGCATAACTCCAACACCACTCACCTACCCTGTTCACAAAACCTTCAGACTATAACCACATATTCTCGAAAACGGCGAAGGACCACTCCGAATTCCCCTACTAACAAGAAGAATAGGCCAATGATCTGACACTGGTCGCAGAGGCAAATCTGGACTACCCCCGAAAAATGTTCCTCCCAACCTCTTGTCACCAAAAAACAATCAATGCGAGACAAAGCCTAGCCCCCAAACCACTATAATTGCCTCCCTGCAATGGCAAATTAATCTAATGCAACTCATCAATGAAAGAGGAAAAGGCCCTCATGGAACCCATCACACAACTACTATCTACTCTCTCCAACGGCCATCAAACCAAATTAAAGTCACCCCCCCACACACCACAATCCTCCCATCAAAATGCAACTCTCCAACTCCTCCCTAAACAAATACCGCTCCAAACCCCTCACAAGGCCATATACACCCCTATGTAAACCCAACGAAAATCGTCTTCCACACACCAAAACAAGCACGATACTGAGAAACCACCCTCCTCCTCCTCCATCTCAATTTAGCCATGTGGTTTTCGTTCTCTCTCTCTCTCTCTCTCTCTCTCTCTCTCTCTCTCTCTCTCTCCATACTAAATCACATAACTATTGAGGTTTTTTTATAAAACTAAAAATAGAAATTTCAAGTTACAACATAACATAAGTTCTATTTCTCTGTAAATGAAAAAATAGGGCTTCCATGGTGCAAAAGATTATGATATCCAATGAGTTTATCCACCTTTCAATTTACATGTGGGGCAGTTTTGCCTTAGGCAATATCTCTCAATATTCGATTTGATTGTAGGTTGACCTTCAAACACTCAGTTTTATCAACATAACTTGTGGACACAAAACGGGAAACCTTTAGTTTCTACAACATCATAGTCTTAATTTCCCATTGAGAGATAAACGCTGTATGTGTTCTACTATAAGTATCATTTTTGCTCTAAATTGTTTTCACAAACAAACAATTCTATGAGACATGTCTTTGTTTTCCAAAGCTCATGATCCTCATAACAAATAGTCAATCGTAGATATTTTCATAAAAAACAATTTACAGAATTGTGGCAACCCTCAATTCAACAAGGGGACTGTTTCCTTGTGGGACTTTCTAGCCCAATAAACCTAGTTAATGACATTCCATTCGCAGATGGAAGTTGGGAACCTTCTACTGCTTTAGGTGATTAAGCACCCCACTGGCACTCGCCCAACATCATCAAAATTGAGAAAGAAAGCTCAAGTTCATGCATCAAAACATAAAAAATAAAAAGTAAAAAGCTCAAATTTGCAAGTGCAAGCTCGTCAAGAGTAGGAGAGCAATAAATGCAGTGGCCATGTTTCCAAGGAAAAAAGAGGAGCCTAAAAGAATATAGGGGATGAAAGAAAAAGAAGTTAGTAGCAAATATGAAGACAACAAATGCTTCATGGTGGCAAGCTAAGAAGCATGAACATGAACAGATGATACGACATGGACATAGCATAGACACACAAACACGTAAATTTTCAAAAAAATGGCAAGTCACATTGGGGACATTTGCAAAACATATAAATTTATATATTTATTATACGTCATATTTTTAAATATTTTATATTTGTTTTATGTCAAATATTTGATTTCATCACATTCATCAACCATAGTATGTTATCTTAGTAAAAAAAAATTGTCTTCAACATGTCCTTAGCGTATCCCAAGTGTACCGGCATGTCCAACTCTCTCCAGCATTTCCAACACGTGTTTGGAGTATGTCTGTGTCAAACAAATGTATGTGACCTCCGGAGAGGTGTATGTGCTTCGTAGTTGGCAAGTGATGGGTGGTACAAAAGATGGTGGAGGGGGTGTTGGCATATTATGTGATCAGTGGATATCGACAAAATTGAGGAAAAAGATTTATAAAGTTACTATAAGGTCAACAATATTTCACAAGATAGAATGTTGGGCAACTAAAATGATAATGTAAATTATTTAGAAATATATTTGAAATTAAATATAATTTAGGAAAAATATGGAATTTCTATCTCTCATTCATGCAAGAGGCAATAAAAAATTATTTACTAGCAAATGCGAGCTTCTCTTTCTTCAAACATCATATAAAGATAGAAGATTCAAGTGTCTAAATTGGAATCAAGTGTCGGACAAGTATCCGACACCCTTACCCTTGTCATATATGGTAGACATGAATGTTATGAAAGAAATGAAAGAATCTATGTAATACTAGATGAGAGATAACAAACTAAGATGGTTTAGTCATTTACAACAAAGACTTGTAAATGCAATGGTAAAGAGAAGTGATATGATCACCGAAAATAGAAATGTTGGGAGAGGGGAAAAACTAAAATTTACATGGGATGAGAATCATAATAGTAAAAAAATTATATGAATTTATTTAATTTAATCAAGCATATGGCCCTTGACAGAGCAGAATGATGAAAAAGTAATCAAATCCCACCTGATTGGGTCACAAGGCTTGGTTTGATTTGTTTTCTGTGCAAATCAATAATAATTGTAATTCCAAATTTTCCACATATCCTGCCAACTATATATACCAGAAGTATATTTCAATCTGTACAAGATCTCCTCAACTCCTTCAATAACAATTCTTGTTGCACCTAATACTCCACATCAAGCAAAGAAGCACAACATCCAATGCCTTCTTTCTCCTATTATTGATTTTGTACCATCTCCAATGCTTCTCAAGGGATACACCAAAATCAATCCAAAACAAAATCAACACTATATGTCACATCTCCCCTAGCCACTCTTAAAGAGGTACTTGAAGGTATCCATCACTACAGCACACATCTACCTACCACCAATTTGGAACAAACATTTTTCCCCTTTTCAAGTTATCAATATGTGCTATTTATTGGACGATAAAGAGAGAGAGATTCTCTATAGCTACGAAGTTTTGCTATTGGCCACATGCTGCATTGCACAGGAGAGCATAAAAACCTAAGACACCTCAAGGAAAAACCTATATCATATTGCATGGGTCGGAAAGAGAGAAACTTCAAAGGTTTCTTTGGATGCTGTTACCTTGTGCATTTCAGAACTAGTACCTCGTTCTAAGTTGTCCTTTGGTAAAGCAGAGATACAAGAAATAGAACAAGGTGTCCTTGTGCATTCTTGTACTAACATCTAAGTTGTCCTTGTGCATTTCAAAAGAACTAAGTATCTCGTTCCAGTACTTGAACCTCAATGGTCCAGTTCACAAAAATTGTGCAACATTGCCAGTTTAAACAAACTGGCTACCTCAGTTGACAACTGATTTTAAAATGACCTACCAAGAAATCAAACAAAAAGATTCAAAAGTCCAAATCAACCGAATTAATTATGTCTCCAATATCTCATTTCTCTTCAATAAGCCGCAGATCCAACAATCAAAGCTCTAGCAATAGAAAAATTCTCTATGCAATTACACATATTATAAACTGCCATGACCAATCGACACGATTCTCGACTCTTAACTGTCATCAACATCAGTAAAACCAAAAGCTTATAAACCAATTTCGCATCCTCACCAGATAAAAGAACTAAATAAATACAAAATATCACTTATAAAACTCATCACAAGAGTCCTCTGTAGTTATGCATACCCAATACTGATGTTAAACATCATTACACCCATCAAATTCCGCCATACATCCTTCCTTTTTATTGAAAAATAAAAATTAATAATAATAAAAAATAAAATTTCTAAACATGAAAGGGTTCAGTTCATGAAGATTTCAAGAAATCAATCAATATGACCAAGTTCTCTACCATAACACGCCATTTTCTTGATTAAAAAAAAATGTAATTGACAGAATCAAATGAGTCAAAGTTGAAGAGCTAGCACAAACATTCAAAAATGACAAAAACACAATCGTATAAAAACATATACATACATAGATATGCGTGACTGCGTTCACAGGTTGGAGAAAAGAAAATAAATAGGTATTAGGGTTTTATTTTGAGAAATTTCAGAGTCACCTGAGAGAAGGAGATGTTGATGACGATGATGATGGTGGTGGTATTGTATTGTATTGTCGGTCTCTGTTTCTTCACTGTTGCTTCACCAACCTGAATGCAATGTCAAATGTGTAAATATATTTTGAATCTCATGAAACGGAGTTGAGTTTTGGCGTGTGTAAGTAGGGAAATGCTCCGGTGTGATCGTAATACCAAAAAATTATGATTTTTTGGAATTTATTTAGGATAAATTACAAACAATTTGTTTAAAATATAGATTATCCTTTGTGGTTTGAAAAATTACAAATACTTCCTTATTAAAAAATTTTATTTAACAGAATTAACTAAAAAAATAAAATTCATAATTGCTCTTCTATACAATAATAAAATTATCTAAATTATTACTTGAAACATATATTTAACATTATTAAAAATTATTAATTGACTTGATGATTTATTAATAAAAATAACAATTTGTTATGAAATTAGAAGTCTCAAGGGATGAAATGTAATTTTCAAAATCACATGAGCGATTCGTATTTTAATCAAATTTCCAGAGATGTATTTGTAATTCACACATTTATTTGACACTCTGTTTGGATGAGTGAGAAAAGAAATACTGTGATTTCTCACTTAAGTGAGAAAATAAAAATAAAAAAATTGATTATAGTTTTTCATCATTACATTTGGAAAAATTTGTTTGGATAAAATAAATAAGAGAAAAGGAAAATATATATATTATATTTGATTTATTAAAATATTTTTTTATAAGGATAATTTTGATATTTTAGAAAACTTTCATTACAACTAATTTCTTTTCCATCAAATATTACCACTTTGGAAAGGAACAAAACATGAATTTGATGATAATCCTTTTTTTAACCATCACTCATTTTTTCTCACATTCTTTATTCTTTCTTCTGTCACAAAATCCCTACATTCGAACAAAATGTAAGTATTTTTGCAAAAATAAATTACTAAAAAAAACTCGCTTAATTATATAAATTTTTACCAATTTAAGAGTTTGTTTGGAAAGTGAGTTGGCTTTTTAATTTTTTTGACTTTTTTATTATTTTAGTCTAGGGCTAAAAAGTCTCGTTTGAGAAGGACTTTTGATTTTTTTGACTTTTTTATGAGAGAAAGAATGTAATGATTATAGATTGAATGTGGTATTTTGTCTTATTGAACTAAAAAGTTTATTTTATTTTTGTGACTATTTTAACTAAAAAAACCCCATTTTTTATTTTTTTTTTTTCCAAACGGAACCTAAATAAATTTATGTTTAACTTATAAAGGATAACTTGAAAATTAAACTAATTTTGTAGTGAATTGTGCACCGATAATTTTCGGTATATGAATGTGTGAGTCATGTATGAGTCATCAGAGTTTAAGGTGGTGCCTAAAGATTTGTGTCGGACACGTGTTCGGCGTTACTGCCCTCTACAACGACACGAATCATGGGGCCCTCCTCTAACATAATGCTGGGTCTCCTAACCCACAAGCAAACCCCCCAATAAACTTAAAGATTTCATTAGGTATGTAATCATCAAATTTGATTTTCTTTTTTATTTAATTTTGTTCAATTTTAATTATCAATATTTAAAGAAAATTGTTTGAGGGCTTAAAATCGTTGGCTCGAATTGGCTCAAAACTCAAAACGACGTCGTTTTGAGTTTTTTTTTTTTTTCTTTTTCTTTTTCTTCATTTTCTTGCTTTTTTTTCTTTTTCTTCATTTTCTTATTTTTGAACAGAGACAGAGGCAAGAGAGAGAAAGGAAAGAAGAGAAAGAGAAAAGATGGGGAGAAGGAGGAAGAGAAGAAGACGGTGATGGCGGTGATGGCGGAAGAGAAAGATCAACGGTGATGGCGGTGATCGGAGCTGGAGTTGAATCTGAATCGGATCTAATTCTTTTTTTTAATTTTTTGGCTAATGATGATGTATTGATGATGATGATGTTGATGAAGATGTTATCGATTTTTTTTTTTTTTTTCTAGTGAATCTGATCTGAAGATGAAGGGGCAAAAAAAAAAATTTGTTGGTTGTTGATGATGTGTTGATGAAGATGTTGTTGATGATGTTCTTCTTCTTCTTCCTCTTCTCTTCTGCTTCTTCTTCATCTTCATCTTTAAAACAGTGAGAAAGAAAAAGGAAAAAAAAAAACAAATTCTAAAACGACGTCATTTTGGATTCAGGGCAAATTCGAGCTCAAAAATTTCGATGTGAGATTTTAGATTTAACTTTTAAGAATTTAATATCTTTTATGGTGGTTAATTTATTTCTTCCGTATTATGAGAATTATATATGATTAGTAGTAGTTATTGTTGGGCTTGACTTGGTTGATTAGTTATGAGACTTTGTTGACTTTCTAACTATTATAAACAAATTATATGTTTGATGATGTAAATATAAATATTTCTTTATAATATAATTATTTTTCTTATAATATAATTATTTACCTATCTATTGACAAAAAATATATATATATATATAATTTATTTTAATTTGATCTTACTATTTAAATTGTGTCATTTTAAATCCCCAATATATAAAAAGTATTTCAATTTTATTTTACAACCAAATTTTGTCGATGAACATCATACAGATAAAAATGTTCTAGAAACTAAAATTGTAATTTTTTTTTAAAAGTATATAAAAAGTTCTAGATCATAATTTTGTTGGGGCCGAAACTACACTAACAGTCCCTATAGTCTGAAATTTGTGTCACTTTGATCCATAACATTTCAATTGTGATACATTTGATCCTGAATTTTGAATCTCGTTCCAAATAAAGACAATTGAAGGCATTGGCTTTTGTGTTGGTTAACATATATGTTGATTGAAATATAATTTTTTTTTTTAATGAATAATGTTGGAACTTGTTTTGTTATAAAGTTCTGTTTGGTTTAGTTTTCAGATCTATTTTCAAAAAAAAAAAAATTCTAAGAAATTAAAAATTAAATTGATGAAAAAAAAAATTAAAACGCATCATTCTTATATAATTTTATCTTTCGGGAGGGTGAAAATAAATTTTTAAAATAATTTTTTTATGTTTATTTTCATTACATTAATTTTTTATTTTTTTTAAAGTCAAGCATGACGACAATTTTGATATTATTATTAAACCAATCCATTAAATCAAAAAATTCAAAAACTAAAAACATTTTATATATTAAACATATCGATTATACATTAAAAGCCTAATAACTATCTATTACATGATAACCATCCAAAAATATTTGTTAACAACAAATATAACTATCTATTATATGATAACCATCTAAAAATATCAATAAAAAAAAACACTCATTACATGATCATCATCCAAACACATACTAAAAATTAATTTTGGTAAAAAAAATTTAAATAAATAAAAATGTAAAAGATTCTATTATTTTATATATACTTTATCTTTGGTGAGTAGAAATAATTTTTAAAAATTTAAAAATAATTTGTTTTGACATTTATTTTATCAAACTAGTTTTTATTTTATCAAATTAACGATTTTGCCCTTGAAATAGAGCAACACATGTCTTCAATTGTTCTTATTTGAAATGTAATTCAAAATTCAAACTCAAATGTATCACAATTAAAAGGTCAAGGACCAAAGTAACACAAATCCTAAACTACAAAGATCATTAATATAATTCACCCCTAAATTGTTTTTTAATAATTCAATTACTTTTTTAGAAATATAAAAAAAATAATAATTTTCACACAAAGTTTTTTGAAAATTGAGTTTTTTTGTTTTTTGTGTTTTTTTTGTTTTTAGTAAATATTTTTTAAATTTTAAGTAATTTTTTTACTTTTTTAGATGTACCTTACTTATATGTATCTAAATAGTAAATTATTTGTGAAAAAATATTTTAAAAAATTAATAGATACACAAAAATATGAAAAATGTACTGAATTTTCGTATTTTTTATATTTTTGGTATTTAGTAAATTTTTTAAAGATTTTTTTCACAAATATTATACTTTCTAAGTGTATTTTATATCAGGTGTGTTTAAAAATTAAAAAAAAAAAATCGTTTAAAATATTAAAAAAAATTCAGTGAGGATTAAAAAAAATACAGAAAAAGAACAAGTAAAATTTTCTGAAAAGTGAATTCTGAAAACTGGAAACAAACAGAGTAATAGTTGTTTTAGAATTTAGAATTTTTTTTTTTTTAATTAAGCACCCATGAAAATATTTTGTATTAATTTAAGGACAACTGAAATACATTTTGTTGGGGTGATTCTATTTACATATCACATAAAAGACTCAGTACACACCACATATATTTTTGAATTTTTTTACTTTTCCTCAATACACCCCATTAATTTTTGTATAATACCAAAATAACCTTATAATCTTCCCAAACTTTTAAACTCTAACCCTAACCCTAACCCTAACCCTAACCCTAACCATCGCTGCCCACACCACCACCTTCTCACCGACAGCGTTCCCTCTCCAACCACTCTCAACCTCCCACTACTGTGGTCCCCTCCCCAATCTCTTCTCTCTCTCACCCAGTGCTTCCTCCTCTCTAACCTTCATTATCTTACTTCACAACCCCCTTTCCATTGTCAATGCCTCATTTTGCCATTGCCGTCGCAGCCCCCTCCTCTTCAGTTGCAATTACTAGATCGCGATCTCTCTTCTATCTTTGATTTCTCTCTCTCTCTCTCTCCATCTTTTTCAATTGCCATCGTGATCTCCTCCTATCGCTACTCACTTCTTCAATCCTCGTCTTCTTTCTTCCAATTTCACTAGACAATTGAAACCCTAGACAAAAGAGAAGAAGGATGGAAGGCAATTGTCAAGGGAAAAAGGTTAAGTTAGGGTGGTGTCGGCGCTGACATGGCACTGGTGTTGGATTGTGGCTGGTATGTATATTGAGAGATAGTGGTTGCAGTATAGAGTTTGTCCAAAAAAGTAACTTAATTAAGAGATAAATTTGTAAATACAAAAAAAAATAGAAAATTGTGTGGACTGAGAGATTGAGTGGTGTATAAATAGTATTTCCCTATTTGCCAATTTAAGGATACTAATTTTTTTGAGACAAAACTACCCTTAGTCTATTTTCATTATTCCATTACTTCTAACAAACACACCACTGCCACTTTTAGCCGCCATCTCCGGTTACTAGCAACAACTTTCCAATGATTTGCCACCAATCCATTTTTCAACTACTCTCCAATGAAGTGAAATTTCGGTAACTTAGCACAATAAAATTCTCCAACAACTCTTTGACAAGGTAAAATTTTGCTTTGCTAAGTTCATGAAATTTTATTATTTTCAAAGCTTCAAAAAATTTTCATTTAACAGCCAAAAGTATAGTGTAATTTCATTTCCTAAAAGATGCAACAAAATTAGCAATATGGTAAAATTTTAATCAAATAAACTCTTGTAGTAAAATTTCTGTAAATGAAATTCCATTCTGCATTGTTAATGTGTAATTT
This sequence comes from Camellia granthamiana, assembly GCA_036172215.1. Classification (NCBI taxonomy): domain Eukaryota; kingdom Viridiplantae; phylum Streptophyta; class Magnoliopsida; order Ericales; family Theaceae; genus Camellia; species Camellia granthamiana. The sequence continues at coordinate 19,204,077 of CM069914.1, forward strand.
CACTATCATGATGAAATTTCATTAGGCGACAACGAAATCGAACTGTTTTGAATAAAAAAAATAGAAGAAGAAGAATAGAAAGAAAAGAGGAAGAGATAGGAAGAACATAAATTAAATTATGCAAAAAATTTACTGTGATTGTGAATGATGACTCAGTTTAGATCTAGAATGTAGTTGCGAACAGCGGTGACTCATTTTAGTCTAAAGGGTTGTTGTGAACGACGCTAATGGTTGATCAGAGCCTAAATGTTACACATTTGGTCCGCTAAACTACATTTGAGATAGGTCCATCCCCACTTCCGCGCCCCCCGCTCCTGCTTTCAAACCCCACTCCCACCCCAACCTCGCTACAGGTGGAATTTTGTAACCCCCACCCGCAAATACTCGACCACAACTTCAAATAGTTAAAAAAAATTGAGAACCATTTAAATTTTAACACGCTAAATAATTTCTCTTGTTTCCATATATATATAACAATGAGACTTTTAATAATATTATTTATTTATATTTAAATAGAATTACAGTTTTTTAGTACTGTTTTCTTATATCTAATTATATTATATATAGACATATATTAATTATATACATATATATATTATTAATTAATCGGGTTTGGATCGAGGAAGAGATACCATCCCCTACTGCGCCCTACCCCCCATTGCGGGTGACCAAAATATAATCCACCCCTCCACCCTACATAAGTGTCATGTTGGGTAAAATCCACCAAGTCGGAGCAAGTATGGGCAGATTTTCGCGGATTGAACTAAAATGCCATCCCTAAAAGTAAAGGATTCTATTTGCACCAAAAAAAGGGTCAATTTTTCAGTACACTCTATTAAATAGTTATAATTTACTTTAACCCTATATTTTTTCATAAATTACAAGTATACCCAAATAATAAACAAATCAAAAATACCAAATTACACCGCTTTGAAACCCTTTCAAAAACATCATTACACCCATCAAATTCCGCCATACATCCTTCCTTTTTATTGAAAAAATTAAATAATAATAATAATAATAAATAAAAATTTATGAACATGAAAGGGTTCAGTTCATGAAGATTTCAAGAAATCAATCAATGTGACCAAGTTCTCTACCATAATACACCATTTTCTTGATTTAAAAAAATGTAATTGACAGAATCAAATGAGTCAAAGTTGAAGAACTAGCACAAACATTCAAAAATGACAAAAACACAATCGTATAAAAACATATACATACATAGATATGTGTGACTGCGTTCACAGGTTGGAGAAAAGAAAATAAATAGGTATTAGGGTTTTATTTTGAGGAATTTCAGAGTCACCTGAGAGAAGAGATGATGATGATGATGGTGTGGTATTGTATTGTATTGTATTGTCGTCGGTCTGCGTTTCTTCACTGTTGCTTCACCAACCTGAATGCAATGTCAAATGTATATTATATTTTGAATGTCCATGAAACAGAGTTGAGTTTTGGTTTGTATAAGTACGGAAATGCTCCGGTGTGATCGTAGAGAAAAGTTAGGGATCATGAAATTTTTTTTTATGAAAAATTTATGATTCTTGGATTATCTTGATTAGTGTGTGGTGTTTTATTCTAAGTGTAATTCAAAGGTCAAAAAATTTTTATGATTATTTTCATGAAAGATTTTTCATAATACCTAACATTGCTGGTTACCGTAATACCATAAAATTATGTACTGTAAATTTTTACGAATTTATTCAACACTCTGTTTGGATGAGCGAAAAAAGAAACGCTGTGGTTTCTCACTTAAGTCAGAAAATAAAATAAAAAAATTTGATTATAGTTTTTCATTATTATATTTGGAGGAAATTGTTTGGATAAAATAAATAAGACAAAAAGAAAAAAAAAAATTATTTTATTTTATCAAAATAATTTTTCATATTAATAAGTTATATTTTTTTGCATAAGGATAATTTTGGTATTTTAGAAAACTTTCATTAAAACTAAGGAAAATGCTATAGCCCCAAATTTTCTATCAAATAAATGACTAAATATTTCATATGGGTGTGGGATCCACAATTTGTTTGGTAAAAAATTTAATATCCCTAACATTACCCCTAAAACTAATTTCTTTTTCAGCAAATATTACCACTTTTGGTGAGGAACAAAACATAAATTTGGTGAGAATTTTTTTTACTATCACTCATTATTTCTCACATACTTAGACCATCTAAACAAATAAATAAATTTTTTACTCTTAAACATTTCTTTCTTTTCTCACAAAACCCCTTCATTTGAACAAAATGCAAGTACTTTTACAAAAATAAATAAGTAAAAAACAAGTTCGCTTAATGCTATAAATTTTTTGGATAAATTACAAACAAATCTCTTGAAGTCTACTTAAATTACAAATTATCTTCTGTGATTCTAGAAATTACATTATGTCCCATAAAGTTTCTAATTTCATAATAAATAGTTCTTTTTATTAATAAATTATCAAAATTAAGTAACAGTTTTTAATAATGTTAAAATTTTATTTTCATTAATAATTCAGATAATTTTATTATTATATAGGTGAACAGTTGAAATTTCATTTTTTAATTAATTCTGTTAAATAAAAAAATTCTGACATAGAGATATTTATAATTTTTCAAACTATCAGAATAATTCATATTTTAAACAAATTTTAAGGGATGTATTTATAATTTACCCGAAATTTTTTCAACTTAAATAAATTTATGTTTAATAACTCGAAAAATTAAACTAATTTTGTAGTGAATTGCGCACCGATAATTTTCGGTATATGAATGTATGAGTCATCAGAGTTTAAGGTGGTGCATAAAGATTTGTGTCGGGACACGTGTTCGGCGTTACTGCTCTCTACAACGCCACGTATCATGGGGCCTCCTCTAAAATAATGTTGGTCTCCTAACCCACAAACAAACCCCCCCAATAAACTTAAAGATTTCATTAGGTATGTAATCATCAATTTGGATTTTCTTTTTTTGTTTAATTTTGTACGATTTTAATTAATTATCAATATTTAAATTACATTAATTTAGTGGTCCTGTAGCACTGTGAGATTTTATATTTAATTTTTAAGAGTTTAATATTTTTTATGGCTGATTTATTTATTTCCTATTTTGAAAGTCGGACATGATTAGCAATAGTTATTGTTGGGCTCATTAGTTATTAGATTTTATTGACTTTCTAATTATTGTGTACTAGTAAATGTTGGATTTGTTTTCTAGTGTGGCCTAATAATCTATATATTTTTATATGTTTTATTTTATTTGGACTCCACAATTAGATAAAGCCAATATTATATATAAAGTTCAGTAATTAGAATTTTAAATATAATCACTCTTCTAAGATAAGAAGGAAACCTTGGATGGATTTAAGAATTCTTCTGATAGAGTTTATCTGGCCCTCTTCTCTCCTCTATATAAGGATGGGTGACTCCCCTTTCATATGATAAGTTATTTTCCATCACTCTAAGTTTTATAGTCATCCTAATTAAGAGACAGAGAGCAGAAGGTGAGCTAAGAATTAAAAGTTCAACTCTAAGAGGTATTTTTCTCAACTTCTCTAATTCAATGGCTGAGAAAGGTATGTTCGTTTTATTCTTGAGTTGTATTGAATTCAAGATCCTGTAAAGTTTAATTCCACATTATTATTGGTTACATGTATTATTAAAACTTACATGTGGTATCAGAGCATCAACTTTGCGAATCAATACACCTTGGAATAATAATATATTTATGAATATATTATTTGGGATGCAAAGTTTTTGGCTAAAATAATTGTATTAATTTTTAAAGCAGTTATTATAATTTTTCGTAGCTAAAACTTAAAAGATTAAAAATTGGGTCAGTTTATAATATGATTTAAACATAGCCTAGTTTTATAAAGCCTTGCATCATAGTTATGCATGCTTCGTTCTTTTACGTCTCAATTTTATGTATATATGCATGCTTCGTTTTTATGTCTCAATTTTATGTATATTATGCATGCTTCGTTTTTCACGTATCAATTAAATGTGAATATGCATGTTTTAATTTATTATTAATTTTAAACAATAATAATAATTATTATGATCATCATAATTATAATAAAGTGCATAGATTAAAAGCAATCTTAGAATTTTGTTGAATCGTTGGGTCTATTAAATAAATATATTTATTTGATTGTATCATATAAAGGGTTATGTTTTTGCCTTGTTTAATTATGCACACTTATTGTCTATTATTGTTAAATATTTATATATTTTTCATGATTTGAAATTGATATCATGATATAATTTTATGACATTGAATATTAAATATTAAAGTGGTTAATTCATATTAGGTGTAATTCTTATTAACCATTATATGAGATATTCATGATTGTTATATTACATGTTTTTTGATATATAAATATTCATGTTCATTCCAGAGTTATTATTATTATTATATTGGTAATTGCAATCACATAAAAGAAATTTTAGAAATCATAAAATAGTGATCTCATTAAAATTGTGATTGAATTAATGATAATTAAATAAATCAAAATTAATGAATAGAGAATATTGTTGGTTAATTCCTTATTCATAAGGCTTACTAATTTAGTAGCTGCCAAAGTGGCCTAGATTTGTAAAACTTATGAATATAGAACTACATAAAAGAATTGTTAAAAGGGTAACATTAAGGTCGATAATATTCTCAATTGCAGTTATAATTAGGAGATTGAGACTAACCCAAAGGAGAGTCACTTTCAAATAATTATAGACTGGGTAGGATAATGTAACTTATGCAATTTGACAGATTAGAATTGAATACCCAAAGGTAACATGACTAACTGGAAAATTGCATAAATTGCTTTAGACCTACATAAGTGATTCTTGACAAGTAGACAATAGATATACCTAAGTTTTGCCCAAAGGAAAGACTTATGTGATATCAATAGTTCATCATAATTCTCAAAACTTTAATATGTATATTGTTCTATCTTATTTCAGTGAAAGTTCCCACCTCATTGTACTCTCTTGCATCGGGCGTCCCTCTACTTACTTGCTCGAATTTTTCGGAATAGTATGAACATGTTCAGTTTACACTGGGTGTGTTGGGACCTCGATATGGCATTGCTTGAAGATAAACCTGCAGACATTAATGAATATAGTACTGCAGAACAAGTTGCCCCTTTCTGAATCTTGGAAAAGGTCCAATGGACTTAGTTTGATGTTCATGAAGATGACCATTACAAATAACATCAAGACCTCCTCTACCTCAAACTGTTAATGCATTGGAATACTTAAAGGGCTGTTGAAGATCGATTTAGATCTGCTGACAAGTCACTTGCTGGCACTATTATGGCTGAATTGACAACAATGAAATATGATGGCAACCGAGGGAGTTCAGGATCACATCCTCAATATGGCTGACAAAGCTGCAAAGCTTAAAACTTTAGGAATGCAAGTTGATGAAACTTTCCTCGTGCAGTTTATTCTCAACTCACTTCTATCACAGTTCGGTGCATTCAAAATTCATTATAACACCAATAAAGATAAGTGGAGTTTGAATGAGCTGACTAATATGTGTGTTCAGGAGGAAGTAAGGTTGAGGGAGGAAGGACGTCAAACTGCATTGGTTGTAACTCATGGAGCTATATAAAAAAAGAAGGGTAAGTTTGTAAAATCAAAGAAAAATCCACCAAAGAAAAAGAATGAACCTGGGGAAGAAAATCAGGCTCAGAATGGTTTCACTGTCAAGTGCTACTTTTTGTGGCAAGAAGGGACATGTGAAGAAAGACTGCAGCAAGCAAAAGGCTTGGTTCGAAAAGAAAGGTAAGAAATTTTCTTTTGTTTGTTATGAATCAAATCTTGCTGAAGTACCTTCTAATACGTGGTGGATTGACTCTGGGGGCCATGACCCACATTACAAATGACATGCAGGGATACCTCTCAACCAGGAAACCGAAGGAAAGTGAAAGATTTGTCTATATGGGGAACCGTCTCAAAGCTGAAGTCGTAGCTGTAGGAACCTATCGACTGATCTTAGAAATTGGTCATCAGATGGATTCTAGAAGACGCTTTTTATGTTCCTTCAATTTCTAGGAATTTAGTTTCGTTATCCAAATTAGATCGTGTTGGATATTCAGTTTTATTTAATTGTGGAAAACTCAATTAATGTTTAATTCAAAAGTGATTGGTTCTGGTAATTTATGTGATGGTTTATATAAAATTACCTTAAATCATGAGTTTGCACAATCATTAGTAACTCTGCATTCGAATATTGGTTCAAAACGTGGTCTAATTAATGAAAAATCCTCAATCTTGTGGCATAGACGGTTGGGGGCATATCTCTAGAAATAGAATTGAAAAATTGGTGAAGAATGGGATTTTGGAAAACCTGGACTTCACTGATTTTCAGATATATGTGGATTGCATTAAAGGAAAAGCAAACCAAACACACACCAAGAAATGTGCCACAAGAAGTAATGAGCTTCTTGAGATAATTCATACAGATATTTGCGGGCCACTCAACATCCCATGTCGTAGTGGTGAAAAATATTTTATCACATTTATAGATGACTTCTCACGTTATGGATATGTGTATCTAATTCATGAAAAGTCTCAAGCTGTTGACATCCTTGAGGTGTACATAACTGAAGTCGAGAGACAATTAGATAGAAAGGTTAAAATAGTGAGATCAGACAGGGTGGTGAATATTATGGTAAATATGATGAGTCAGGCCAAAATCCTGGCCCATTTGCCAAATTCTTAGAAAAGAAAGGCATTTGTACTCAATATACAATGCCTGGTACGCCACAACAAAATGGAGTTGCTGAAAGGCGTAATCATACGCTTAAAGATATGGTTAGGGAGCATGTTAAGTTAACTCAAATTGTACCTATTTCAATGTGGGGTGAAACTTTAAGGACTGCAATGTATATCTTAAATAGGGTTTCCTAGTAAGGCTGTCCCAACAACTCCTTTTGAGTTGTGGACTGGTAGGAAACCTAGTTTGAGACACTTACATATTTGGGGGTTGTCCAGCAGAGGCAAGAATCTTCAACCCACAAGAGAAAAAGTTGGACTCAAAGAACAATATCTGGATATTTCATTGGTTATCCAGACAAGTCTAAAGGGGTACAAATTTGATTGTCCTAATCACAGTACGAGGGATAGTGGAGACTATTAATGCTAGATTCCTAGAGAATGGTGAAATTAGTGGGAGTGAGAAAACACGAGTGGTGAATTTCGAGGAAATTAGGGTAGATGTGCCAACATTTGACCCTTATCGAAAAATTGTTGTTCCTCAGACTATTTCACAGGCTGAGGGAAACGAACAACATAATGAAAATCTTTCACCACCTCATGTTTCACCACTTCATGAAGATACCACCATTGAAAATATTGTAGAGACCACCACAACCGGCAGTTCTGAGAAGATCTCAGAGGGAAAGAAAGCCTGCCATTCCAGATGATTACATGGTGTATCTACAGAAATCTGATTTTGATATTGGAATTAACAAAGATCCAGTCTCATTTTCACAAGCCATGAATAGTGATGATTCTTCTAAATGGGGTCAATGCTATAAATGAAGAGTTAAAATCCATGGAACAGAATAGTGTTTGGGATCTCGTCGAATTGCCTAATAACTGCAAAAAGGTCGGGTGTAAATGGGTCTTCAAGACCAAGCGTGACGCAAAAGGCAATATCGAACGATTTAAAACCAGACTTGTTGCCAAAGGTTTTACTCAAAAAGAAGGCATAGACTATACAGAGACTTTCTCTCCAGTATCTAAGAAGGACTTGCTTAGAATCATCCTAGCATTGGTAGCTCATTATGACTTAAAGTTGCATCAAATGGATGTGAAAACTGCTTTTTTAAATGGAATTTGGATGAAGAAATTTATATGGAGCAGCCCGAAGGATTTGCAAAGAAAGGTAAAGAACATTTAGCTTGCAAATTAAAGAAATCCATATATGGCCTTAAACAAGCTTCTAGGCAATGGTATTTAAGGTTTAATGATACCATTACCTCTTTCGGATTTAAGGAAAATGCAGTTGATCAGTGCATATATCTGAAGGTTAGTGGGAGCAAGTTCATTATGTTGGTGCTATATGTGGATGACATTTTGTTAGCTAGTAATGACCTTGGGCTTATTGCATGAAACCAAGGAATATCTCTCCAAGAACTTTAAAATGGTCGATATGGGTGAGGCAAACTATGTTATTGGCATAGAGATCTTTAGGGATCGATCTCGAAGATTGCTAGGACTATCTCAAAAAGGATATATTGATCGTATTTTGGAGAGATTCAATATGCAGTTTTGTTTAGCCGGTGATGCACCCATCATGAAGGGTGATAAATTAAGTAAAAAACAGTGTCCAAGGAATGACTTGGAAAGAAAACAAATGAAGGACATTCCATATGCATCAGCTGTAGGGAGCTTGATGTATGCCCATTACATATACCAGGCCAGATATTAGTTTTGCAGTTGGAATGTTGGGAAGATTCCAAAGTAATCCTGGAATGGAACATTGGAAAGCAGTGAAGAAAGTTATGAGATATCTTCAGGGAACAAAGGACTATATGCTCACCTATAGGAGATCAGAACAGTTGGAAGTTATCGGATACTCAGACTCAGATTTTGCTGGTTGCCTTGATAGTAGAAAATCTACATCAGGTTTTGTTTTTCTACTAGCTAGTGGAGCAATTTCATGGAAGAGTGTGAAGCAGTCCACTATTGCTTCATCTTACTATGGAGGCTGAGTTTGTGGCATGCTTTTGAGGCTACAAATCATGTTTTATGGTTGCGAAATTTCATCTCAGGACTTGGTGTTGTTGACTCAATTGCCAGGCTGCTGAAGATATATTGTGACAATACCGCAGCAGTTTTCTTCTCTAAGAATGGAAAGTACTCCAGTGGTTCCAAACACATGGAAGTAAAGTACTTAGTTGTTAGAGAAAGAGTCCAGAAACAACAAGTGTTAATTGAAAACTTAAGCACCTCTCTTATGATTGCTGATTCCATTCACAAAGGGATTGCCACCAAAGACATACAAAGAGCATGTTATTAGGATGGGTCTTTTAAACAACCCCTTGATGTGTATGGTTAATTCGTGAGTGCTTATTTTTATTTGACACTATTTGCGCAATAATAATTTTGTTTCTAATTTTCCTGTTTCTAAAAGTGTGTGTACACATTAAATTGAATATTAATAAACAAGGAATGTCTTAACAAGACAAATTACAGGGGCCTTTCAGGCAAATAATTATATATCCCGATAAAGGACTGGGTTGGTAAAGGTTATCAATGGTGTAGTGCATAGAAGGAAATATGACATAAATGTTATATAACCGCTATGACTCACATTGGTGATCTGAAGTAATCACAGTATTATAGTTTCTAATATATCTGAACTTATTGGCTATTTTTAAAAATTCGTGATCACGTGTCAAAGTTTTTAGTGTGGAATCCAATGAGTCAAATTTTTTTTTTTATAAGTTGCATATTTTTTGGGAAAAAACTCATAATTGTATCATAATCGGCTTAATGGGCCAAGTGGGAGAATGTTAGATTTTATTTTCTAGTGTGGCCCAATAACCTACATATTTTTTACATGTTTTATTTTATTTGAACTCCACAATTAGATAAAGCCAATATTATATATAAAGTTCAGTAATTAGAATTTTAATATAATCACTCTTCTAAGATAAAAAGGAAACCTTGATGGATTAGGAATTCTTCTGATAGAGTTTATTTGGCCCTCTTCTCTCCTCTATATAAGAATGGGTGACTCCCCTTTCATATGATAAGTATTTTCCATCACTCTAAAGTTTTATAGTCATCCTAATTAAGAGAGACAGAGAGAAGAAGGTGAGCTAAGAATTAAATGTTCAACTCTAAGGGGTATTTTCTCAACTTCTCTAATTCAATGGCTGAGAAAGGTATGTTCGTTTTATTCTTGAAGTTGTATGTGAATTCAAGATCCTGTAAAGTTTAATTCCGCATTATTATTGGTTACATGTATTATTAAAACTTACAGTAAAAACCTCGTGCCATGCACAGCACGTGAAAAAAATTAATAAAATATATTTATATGAAATAATATAAATAGTTAGATTTTTTGTATGTAAATTATGAAAATTAAAAAATATATATGTATATATATATTATAACTTACAATTTAAGTTTTACAATTTTATCACAATTTATGTATCAATTATTAATTTGTTACAACTTCAATAATATAACTTTAACCTCTTGTTAAAGTTATAAATTTGGGTGAGTTGAATCCAAACAACTCGAGTCAAGCCTGTAAATTTGTAAAGATTGTGCAACATAATTTTTAATTCAGTCAGAGCCTATGTAAAATTTAAAAATTCGAATAAATTTGAATGAACTTGAATAAAGATACCAAATAACCTAACCCAATCGAAACAAAATTATATCTATAAATGTATAAAATTATTTGCTATTTTTTTTTCCATAATAAATAAGACTAATTAAAAATTTAATATTAATGAACAAAAGTAAATACACCTTTTAGAAATGGATCATCGAATAAGTTGATATTAAAAATATTATATTTTATAATGGCATAAAATAATTTAAATATGATTTTTCAAAAAATATTTTTAATTTAAAAAAATAATATTAAATATTTAAATATAATAAAATTAAATTTCTACAAAATAAAAGTATCTGTATAAAAAAAAAAAAGTAAGAAGAAAATTTAAAATAGTATTCTCATTTGATTTGAAAATAATTATAGATGGCCAATAAATTATCACCTATAATCCTTATTTTTGTTTAAATAAAAAATGATATTTCGCAAATCATCACTTTTATTAGGAAAATAACATTTATTTCAATTTGTTTTAGCAAAACTCACTTTTTAGCAATTTGAGCCAAAAAAACTTCATTTTTTATTTTAGTTTATTTAATTGACAACCAAGATTAAAAATAATAATAATAACAGGATCTACCATATTTCTCAAGTGCTAAAAAAGTCTAGATAAGTAATAAGAAAAAAATTTTGAGACCCATAAAAAAACATCCACAATTGTATCCACAATGATGTG